>VZSE01000756.1:15710-96880 GCA_013398275.1 Promerops cafer | reverse complement strand
CGGGACAGGGGGAACGGGACAGGAGGACCGGGACGGGGAGCGGGACAGGAGGAGCGGGACAGAGGGTGTCCCTGCAGCCAGCCCGGGACAGGGGGACCGGGACAGGGGGTGACCCTGCAGCCAGCCCGGGACAGAGGGACCGGCCCCGCAGCCATCCCGGACAGGGCGACCGGCCCTACAGCCAGTCCGGCGCGGAGGCAGACCCTGAGGTCAGCCCAGGTGGTGGCACCTCCGGGGCTGAGCGTCACCTTCGCCCACCCGCTGCGCCATGCTTGGATCTCCCTTGGATTCCTCCTGCAGTGAGACCCGCACTGGTCTGAGCCCTGCTGCCTCCCGTGCACCTTCCCTAGAGCCCCCCTAGATCCAAGGTCATCAAACTGTTCTTTTAAGTGAAACCAAAGCAGGTCAGAGTCTGGACACAGCCACAGAATTTTTCAGGTTGGGAGAGACCTTTAAGGTGGAGATCAGCTGTACTCCAGCACTGCCATGTCCCATCACTAACCCATGTCCCCAGCTGCCACATCTCTACTTCTTAAATTCCTCCAGGGATGGTGACTCCACCACTGCCCTGGGCACCTGTGCCAGGGCTTGATCATCCTTTCAGTGAAGAAATTTTTTGTAATATTCAGTCTAATCCTCACCCAGTAGAACTCGAGGCCATTCCCTCTCCTCCTGTCCCTGTTCCCTGGAGCAGAGCCCGACCCCCCCGGCTGTCCCCTCCTGGCAGGGAGCTGTGCAGAGCCACAAGGGCCCCCTGAGCCTCCTTTTCTCCAGGCTGAGCCCCTTCCCAGCTCCCTCAGCTGCTTCTGGGGCTCCAGCCCCTTCCCNCTTAAATTCCTCCAGGGATGGTGACTCCACCACTGCCCTGGGCACCTGTGCCAGGGCTTGATCATCCTTTCAGTGAAGAAATTTTTTGTAATATTCAGTCTAATCCTCACCCAGTAGAACTCGAGGCCATTCCCTCTCCTCCTGTCCCTGTTCCCTGGAGCAGAGCCCGACCCCCCCGGCTGTCCCCTCCTGGCAGGGAGTTGTGCAGAGCCACAAGGGCCCCCCTGAGCCTCCTTTTCTCCAGGCTGAGCCCCTTCCCAGCTCCTTCAGCCTCTCCTGGGGCTCCAGCCCCTTCCCAGCTCCGTTCCCTGCCCTGGACACGCTCCAGTCCCTCAATGCCTTTCTTGTCATGGGGACTCCAAAATTTGGTTGGAGGAGGACTGGAGAGGCCTGATCAGTGCCAGCACAGGGATACAGTCACTGCCCTCCTCCTGTTACACCATGGCTGGCACTGGCCAGGTGTCACTGGCCTTCTTGGCCACCTGGGCACACCTGGGTTCATGTTCAGGCACTGTCAGCCCCAGCACTCCCAGATCCTTCTCTGCCAGGCAGCTTTGCAGCCCCCCAGTCCAGAGCCTGGAGCGCTGCTCGGGGCTCTTGGGACCCGCTGGTCACAAACAGGACGGTGCCTCCAAGGGCTGCCCAGGGAGGAGCTCAGGCCATCCCCAGGGAGCCAGGCCGTGCTGGGGGGGGGGCTGATTCCTCCCATGGTGGGACAAGACCCCTGCTCAGTTCCCTGAATGCATCTCTGGCTCCATCCTGCCTCGGCACTGGAGCCAGCTGAACCGGTGCCAGGAGCACATCACCACCATCAGTAACATCGCTAAGACAAGCCTCTATTTGCATATTTTATAGCATTAAACACGCACTGCAGCCCACAGAACACACCACAGGGGCTTTGTGTCCCCTCAACAGCCTCTCCTCAGCCTAGTGAGGACGCCAGCTGGCTCTCCCCATGGGTGACCATCCTTTCTCAAGGAAAACATCAGCAGGATCCCCCATCCCAGGTCCTGCAAGGGAGGATGGTGACTGGTACAGTCTCCTGTTCCCAGAGAAAGGCTGTTTTGTTCTGGCAGCAGGGTGACCAGGAGCTTTCCCTGACTTCAGTCCTGTGCCTTTATAGATGTTCTGCTCAAAATTTCAACTCCCCACCTGCTTTGCCTGGCCTGGCCGCGCTTCTCCAGTCCCATCATCTCCCAGAGCCTGGGCCTTACTGGGATGGCTGCAAGACAGGGGTGTGGAGACAAGCTGGGGCGTCTCTGAGGCACCTGGTGGCCTTTGGCCAGAGGGGACCTGAATGGACATCACCTGCCTGCATGGGGGGAGTGAGGAGATTGGTGATTTAACCAGATCCTGGGTGGATCTGAAAGAGTCAGAGGGGAAGTGTGTGCGGATTGCAGCGCTCATTTGAATGCGGCTCAGTGTCACAGCATTCCCAGGCTGAGAAGGAGTTTTCCCTGGTCCCTTGCATGGCTCCGTAGCCTCAGGCACACAAGCACAACTAGAAACATCTGTCCTTCTTTCATGCAATCAGTTTCAATCACTAATAATTATCTCTCCTCTTCCCTTTTCCTGCTCTGCTGGCTGCTGTCCTAGTGCAGCGTGGCGCTACTGGCGACCAGGTACCCACCTGCTGTGGGTACCCACCACACCAGGCTGTGCTGCTTTTGCTGGCCAGATCTGGCCAGGGCTTAGCCTTGCTTGCCAGACCCTGCATCCGTGGGGATTTTGTTGAAAACCCCATCTCTTGGGCACAGGTGATGGGAGGATCTCAGCTCCCCTTGCTGGATAAAAGCAGTTTCCTTCTTTGATGGGTAAGAACGCTCTGAGTACAGGCTGACAAAGCAAAGACACTGAGGTTCCTTAGCCTTTCACAAAGAGATTTCTAGGCAGTCTCCTGGGTTTTGGGTGCCTGCACCCCTTGGAGCCCTCATTCATCTTCTCCCTCTGGAGCAGGCAGGAAAGTGAGGATGGATTCTTGACACTGCAAGAAAACACAACCCCCATAAGGCATTGTTCTTGTGGCAGGAGGGTTTGGGACGAGCACTCAGCTGGAGGTGTCACCCTTTTGCTTGTGGGCAGATTTTGGTGTCAGCTGGAAGCTCTGCAGCCTCAGCCTGGGAGCTGGGGGTCAGGTTAGAGCTGGATTTACAGTCAGTTTATCAAGTTAGCTCTGGGCTTGTTTTAAACATTGGCAAGTGGTGAGCTCCTGGCTCTGAGTACCTGTGAAGATGAGACATATATATATTTACACATCTGTTATTAACCTAAAAATATAACCAAGTAGCAGATCACCTGTCTTGGTTTTCCACAGAAATGCAGGGCTTGGAGTCCTTGCAGAGAATAGAAAAGGGCTGATCCACCCTGCAGGTTGCCAGAGCTGCCTCATGCCAGCTTGTTGGTGCCAGTGCACCACGGAATGGCCCTGTGGAACGGGCAGTGAGGAGGGACACCCTGAGGGTGCCCAGGCCTTGTGTGGACACCCAGCACTGATCACAGCTCAGCTCTGACCCCAGAGCAGGACAGGCAGGGTGGGTGCCATGTGGGGCTCCCACAACAGCTGCCAGAGCAGGTTCCCCTGCTGTGGACAGGGATTTTCCCTCTCATTCATCCTAAACCTCCCCTGGTGTAACTTGAGGCCGTTCCCTCTGCTCCTGTCCCTGTTCCCTGGAGCAGAGCCCGACCCCCCCGGCTGTCCCCTCCTGGCAGGGAGTTGTGCAGAGCCACAAGGGCCCCCCTGAGCCTCCTTTTCTCCAGGCTGAGCCCCTTCCCAGCTCCATTCCCTGCCCTGGACACGCTCCAGCCCCTCAGTGTCCTTCTTGTCCTGAGGGGCCCAGGACTGACCCCAGGACTGAAGGTGTCCCAGCAGTGCCAGCACAGGGGACAGTCACTGCCCTGGTCCTGCTGTCACACCGTGGCTGGTGCAGGACAGATGCCACTGGCCTCCCTTATCTAGGGAAGAGTTTTATGCAGAACAAGGAGACTTGAAGAGGAGTAAGTGTTTGGCTCAATGACTCTGCATCTCATTTGGTCATTAAACCAGCACATCTTGTCCCTGACAGCCCCGGCCCGGCGGGGAGAAGCTCCCCACGTGCTGGGAGCTCCGTGGGGCAGTGGCACTGAGCTCAGGGAGCGCTGCTCTCCCCGCGCCGTGGCTGCGCGTGTGGCACCCCTCTGTTCCCATCAGCTCCAGCAGAGCACCAGGATCGTTGCAGTTGTGGCACCAACTGGGGAGCTTGCTCTGCCAGCTGGAAACTCAGCAGACCATGAACTGCAGAGGGGGCTGGACGTGAAAGCTGTGCAGGGACCTCGGGGCTGTTCATGTGCTGTAGGTTTTTATATCTGGGATTTTGCACTCGTGTCCTGAGGGAAGGCCCTGACTCGCACAGCATCCCTGCCCACCCCACCAGGATGAGCTGCTGGCCCTGCTGCTGCCACGGGGGCCAGTGAGCGTTGATGCATTGGGTGCATCAAAAATCTTCAGGGCACAGTGGTCTTCAGGAGAAGAATGGAGGGAACTACTGAACCCTCAGAGCAAGACTTGCTCCAAACCTACTCATCCTTGCCCCCCCTAGGAACCCTCATGCAATGCAGCCTCTCCTCAGAGCCAAGCTGTGCCAAACTGGGGCTCATTCCCACCATCAGCACCCAAGGTGGTGCATGCAGTAGGAGCCAGCCTCGTGGAGAGCAAAAGGCATCCGTGAAGTTCCAGTGGCCTATTTCATCTTAGACACTGTCCCGGCCCTCCCAGAGACCCTGCCTTGCCCTGGGGATGGTGGTGCCCCTCCACTGGGCTGAAATATCTCTGATTTTAGGGGACCACGATGAGATGAATCCCATCCCAACGCACATGCTGAGAATGTCCAGATGGAGAATTAGCGTAGAATATCAGATGCTCCTCACGTCTTTCCAGAGAAACCTTTGAGTCATTTGCTCTGAGGCTGTGTGGGTGGGTGGGTATTTGTGCTCGTGCACGTGGGCTTGCACCTGGCTACTTGTGCAGACAGATCCCTCCTGTGCCCGTGAGAGCACCCCGGGCAGACCCCGAGCTGTGCCCTGCACACTCGGGCAGCTGGCGGTGTGGGCAGGGAGGGCTTTCTGGAGCCCCCCGTGCAGAGGGATCTCCTGCAGGCAGCAGCAGGCGAGGGGAGGCTCCGGCGTGGCCACCACGGCTCGGTGCTCTCCGAGCAGCGCTGGCTGAGCAGAGCAGGCTGGCAGAGACAAGATAACATGCCATGGGGAGCAAAGCTGCTTGGATCACCTCTAAAATGCCTTATGTGATCAGACACTTATCACCTCCAATCCCCGGCTTGTCCCAGGTCACGTACCACAACCGCTCTATTACTAATATCATTAAGATCCCTTTGCTGGCTTCTAAATAATAAGCATAGGCGGGGACACTGTGATTAATGGAGGGCTGATGGATGAAACCCCCTGTCACCATTTAATACCTGTAACAATAGATTCATTAACTAGGATTAGTTTCAGACATAAGCTTTCTATACCCATGGCTATTACTCACTCAGTTCATTAACAGGACAGCATTAGTTCTGGTACCTTTGAGCCGCAACACATCCTGCATACAAATGATGCCTGGTGCCGTAACTTTCAGGAAATCCGAGGACTGTTTATAAAAAACTGGAATCTCTTAATTCCAACCTGTCAGCGAAGGCATTTCTGCTCTCGTTTTCTGCACGCTTCATTTCTGAAGGTGAAGGATGGAGGTGATATGCCGGAACACAGCTCCCCACTGCCCCAGATCCTGCCCGCAGCAGAGGCCAGGGGCTGTCCAGGGCCACTTATGGGGTGAGCTCCGTGCCCACCAGGCTCATCGTGGCACAGCACTGTCACTTCCCAGGAATTAACTCCAGAGAGTTTGACACGGTGGTTATTTCCCCGTGCCACCAAATGTGCTTCAAGGGACAGGCTGGCCAGCTGGCAGTGGGCTGCTGCGTCCTCAGGATTTATCCCCACGCAGCATCCTCCCAGGTTTGGCCAATCTGTGTGAAGAGGAAAACACTTTTCTTCCCTGGCTGGTGTGTTTGTAAGCTTATTTCTGTCCGTGGCCCCTGGAGATGGGTGGTTGGACACTGCTGAGTGGGGATGTGACGGATGCAGGTGGTGGTGCTGGATCTCAGGTGTCTGCAAAGGTAAGGGGGGGAGGTCAAAAGGGGGGAGTGTTTGCTGTCCCCATGGCCTGTCACACAGGGAAATGCTCCAGCTGTAGTTGCCAGATGTTTGCTTAGCTTGAGATTTGGCCATGGTGGCTTAGCTGTGGTGGAGCAGTGGGTGAACAGGATTTCTTGTCTCATCTTGCTTAGCAAGAGAGCAAAGCCACAGGGATACAGGCCTGGTCTCAGTTTCCAGAGGCTCTCCCTGACAGGAACCCAAGGGACAGTGCTCAAGAGGTGGATGACTTCTGCACTGCTCTTCAGTGGGTGGTACCACGGGTTGGGTGGGACATCCTGAAAGTCCCTGTGGTCACAGTGTTGGGATGGACTTACCCTGGAGTGGCAAAAAAAATATTTTCCAGTATGTCCAGATGAGTCCAAGGCAGGGAAAGTAATGCCCTGGCACTTCCCAGGGAGCAAGGACGGCACCAGCTGCTCCCTCCCAGTGCATGGAGGAGCAGCAGGAGATCCCATTGCCTGGAGATCAGCTGTGCTCACACGAGGACTGGCTGCAGTCACGATATTCCCCTTGGAATATCGATTTCCCCTTGGAAAACCCATGGAAAAATGTATGTGTATCCAAAAATAATTGAGAGTTGAAGTCAATCTGCAGGATTTTTGTCTACTGTGGGAAGTGCCTTCTCAGTTTATCGTAATAAGTGTGATAAGTTCATTGTTACAGAAAATGCACAATATGTTTGGCCCAAAAAGCAAAATAAGGCTTTGGAGGATGCAAAAGAAAATCTGAGTTCTTGCATTTTGATACATTTCAATCTCAGCCTCCTCCCCATTAATATGCGGTGATGAGCCGGGGGGTAGGAGCTGCGATTCTGCACATATGGAAAGATAGGAAAGAGAACTCATTTCCTCCAGGAGCAGAAACAAGGCCTGGAAGAAACCACTTTGGGATTGAGAGAGAGGAACTGGGGCAGGAGAGGGAAGGAGAAGAGGTGGTTACATTTCATAGATAACAACGTGGATGGCGTGAACAAAATGTGAAGCCTGGCAGGAGGGTGCAGGGAGCAGAGGGCTGTGGGAAGTGCTCCTGGTCCACCTGTGAGTGGAGGGGAGTGCTCAGATCTTGGACAATGCCGTGATTTTAATGCCACCTGCTGATATCCCAGCTTGGGCACAACAGCCAGGCAAGCACCACATCCCTGGTCTGAACGTGCTGTGAGCCTTCAGCACGGCTCATGATGCTCCTGCTCTCTCTGGCTCGGGGTGAATGAGCCCCTGCTCCATCCCATGTGAGGCAGCTTCTCAGATCAGCAAAGGATTCTTCTGTATGGAAGATTCAATAAAAATGGAGAGGAAGGATGGGAAAGGATGGAGGGAAATACATTTTTTTTTTTTCACTGCAGATTTCAGCTTTTAATCAAAAGCCAGGAACAGCCTTCGACAGTTTTGGCTCCTTCCGATGAAAGACTTTTAATGAAAACTGAAACCATCCGTAGGGAATAGGAGCTTAAAAAAATAAACAATGAAGTCAATCAACCGTCCAACCAAATATGAGCCACAAAGAAGGTTAATAAAACAGAGGGAAGAAGTGGTGTGAGAGCGATGGGAAGGGTGTTGGGGTGCACGGCCACGGTGGAGAGAGGCGTGGATGAGTCATGGTCGGAAGGTTTGGGACACGTGGAATTGCACTGTGGGATGTGGATGCTCCCCTGGGGCTGAAGGGTTTGCTCAGATCCCATCACCATCTGCTGCCTTGTGTGGCACTGGGGGACACTGTGGGGCCACAGCTCCAGGGACAGGGGCTGTGCTGGGTCACGGTGGCTGCAGGGCCTGCACACCCTGCCCGCTGCATCCCTGCTGGAATGCACAGGGAGTTTCCCATCACCCACAGGTTCCTGGTGCACACACAGCCCTGCACGTCCACATGCACTGGAGAAGGGGTGCAGCTCAGCTGGTTTCACCACCGAAGGGGTGGATGGCTCTGCCAGCAAGTGGAGGTCACCAACCCCTTGGAGAATGGGGATAGAGTCATGGAATCACAGAGTTGTTAGGGTTGGAAAAATCTCTAAGATCTTTGAGTCCAACAGTTCCCCCAGCACTGCCCAGGCCACCACTAATCCATGTCCCCAAGCTTCTATGGCTTTTGAACACTTCCAGGTGATTCCACCACATCCATGGGCAGCCTGTTCCAAGTCTGATCACCCTTTCAGTGAAGAAATGTTCCCAATATCCACCCTGAGCCTGCCCTGGCCCAGCCTGAGGCCGTTCCCTCTGCTCCTGTCCCTGTTCCCTGGAGCACAGCCCGACCCCCCCGGCTGTCCCCTCCTGGCAGGGAGTTGTGCAGAGCCACAAGGGCCCCCCTGAACCTCCTTTTCTCCAGGCTGAGCCCCTTCCCAGCTCCCTCAGCTGCTCCTGGGGCTCCAGCCCCTTCCCAGCTCTGTTCCCTTCTCTGCTCTCATTCCAGCCCCTCAGTGTCCTTCTTGTCCTGAGGGGCCCAGAACTGACCTCAGGACTGGAGGTGCCCCAGCAGTGCCAGCACAGGGGGGTGGTCACTGCCCTGGTCCTGCTGTGACACTGTGGCTGGCACAGACCAGGGGCCATCAGCCTTCCTGGCCACCTGGGCACACCTGGGCCCATGTTCACCCACTGCCAACCAGCACCTGCAGGTCTTTTCCCACCAAGCAGCTTTGCAGCCCCTCTGTCCCCAGTCCAGAGCACTGCCTGGGGCTCTTGTGGCCCAGGTTCAGAACCTGGCACATCAACCTGTTGAACATCATAGACTTGGCCTTGGTCCATCAAGGCATGAGACAGTGAAGGAACCTCTCCCATCCTGCCCATGCACCATTCCATGGAATGAGCTGAACCCTTATTTTTGAGACTTTGCATGAAAAATTCTCAGTCTCAAGTCCTGCCTGGCTCAAACACAGGTTCAGTTGGAAACGACAGAGGAAGCAAAACCCACACCTGACCCTGGTCCCAGTCCAAGAAGAGCTGAGGCAAGTCAGAAAGCAGGTCCCACCCCAGTAAGTGGCAGGTACCCTGTGTTTATGGTAATAACAATAATTTACCCTTCACTATCACCTTCCAGCTGAAGAGCATAAAGCCCTTTGCAGGCATTAATTATCATTAGCCTAATGACATGGTTGATGAAACGGAGGCTGTGAAAGCTGGAATGATCCACCCAAGGTCCCCAGGCCCCTGTGGTGGCAGAGCCAGGAGCTACAGGCAGGGGTGCAGGGCTCAGGGGGGGCACTGGGAGCTTTGCCTGGTCTTGGGGCAGCTGGAGGTCAGCTGGATGGTTCTGTGTGTTCCACATTCCCGGGACATCCCTGCTGGCTGGGATTGCTCCAGGGCGGTGCAGTGGGTGGCTGCAGGAGTGCAGGCACTGCAGGCACTGCAGTGTGGGCTGCTCCGTGGGCTGGAGGAGCCCCACAGTGTTGGGGTCACAGTGCTGGGTCCTGCTGGCTGTGCCCAGGGTGGGCCCCAACAACAGCACAGACAGCTGAGGAGCTGGGGAGCTTTTCCTGGGCACTGCAGAGCTGTGGGCAGAGCTGCTGGAGCCCCCCTGGCTGCCGAGGCAGCAGGGCTGGGGCAGAGCATCCACCCTGGGATGGAGAGCCCAGCTGGGCACGGGGCTGGCAGCCAGGGCTGGGGCACAGCAGCCTGTTAACACCGTGCCGAGATTTCCTTTGAAGGTGTGGAATGATTTATGGGTTATTACTGGCTCTGACAGGGTCAGCTGCCAGGCCTGGGTGATTTGGGGTTGGGGGGTCCGGGAGGATAATGGGGACAAATTGGGGCCCGAAGGAATGTGCGCCGGCGGAGCGGGAGGAGGCGGGGGGCAGGGGAGGTGCCGCCTTCTCCTCCATTCCCAGACACAACCTGCTCTCATTATCCGGAGCCACCACAGGCGCTAACGCACACAAATATATTCTAATTTATTAGAGCTGGCAAAGATCTCTTTGCAGAGAGAGAACGTTTTATTTTTGAGGCTCAGTGGTTCAAGTGTTTGAAAGGGCAGCATTCTCTGTGCCTCCAATGTGGGGCTAATGATAATCTAAATTAGTTATTGGAAATAATTACCAAGGCTTTATTGTGCCAAACATAGCAGAGCCCTGGAGAGCAGTCGCGCTCAGACACGGCCATGCAGCTAAAAGCTTTGATGCTTCATTAATATTCAAGGGGAGTCTTTGGCTGTTTTCCCTCCTCCCCTCGCGCTGCCGCAGCTCTCTGAATGAACCCGAGGCCTCCGGTGACACCAGCGAGGGGCCTGCCGATTGAAATTAGCACTGGTACCGTATCAAAGTTCACTGCACTCCTAATCTCCAGTGGAAGAGGTGGGTTTGGGAAGACGCTATCGCTCGGCGCGGCGGCGAGCGCTCAGTGCCGAGACAGCTTCTCCTGGCTCCAGGCGCCTGGTTCCAGGCTGAGATAATGCTGGAGAGGAGCATCTCCAAGGTTGTCCTACACAGCTGGGTTTTATGATATAATGGACCAAACCGGCTGCATAATTAATCAGCCTATATTTTTTTCCCCTAGTAAATCTTCCTGTGATGGGCAAACAGAAGCCCTGGAGCTGTGTTTGCCTGCCAGATCCGTGGTGGTGCATGTGTGTCTTTTTCTTTCTCTTCTCCCCATCTCTCTTTTGGAATAAGTGCTGTGATTTGAAAGTGACTCCAGCCCTGCTCACGTGGACGGGGGGCTCTCAGGGCTGCTGTTATTTTTTGCCTGCGAAGCAGCTGCTCTCTCCCTTCCAAAAACCTTTGGGCTCCGAGCAGGACGGCAGGATGTATTTTTGGATGCGGGCTTGGCCTGGCAGGGCTCCAGGGAGAATTTCCTCTCCTTGCTCGGGATTCTGCACTAATCAACCATTCAGTTCCGGCGCCTGCGGGCAGGGCTCGGAGCAGAGGTACCGTCCATCTCGGAGATGATCTCCATGCTCAGCACATCTCCGCAGAGCCCTGCGGGCTCGACCTGCCGCCGGCAGGAGCAGTGGCAGGATTCCTCTGCGAGGCTTGGGTGGAAAGAGCAAATCCTCCTGGCTGGCAAGACAGGGGACAGCTGCTGCGCCTGTTTTCCAGGCAAGCAGCACAGCAAATTGGGACAATCCAGGAATTTCACCCCCCTCTTATAATCCACATTGCGCAATGGCTAAAAACACCACGAGCCCCATATATTTTTGAGCAAATCTGCCACGCTCCAAGGCTTTTGTGCCACCCCGGGGTGCAGGGTGGGGATGGCCCCCGAGGCTGTCCCGGGTCCCTGGGGGCGGTGGGCACGAGAGGAGCCGCGGTGGCACGGCAGGATGCGGGGTGTGGTGAGTCATTCCTGCTTCCATCCCACGCCGTCTCGGTGGGTGAGTTATGGGACTTCTCCTCTGCTGAGCAGGCACAAATCACCGGGGCCTGTCAGGAGTCAGGATGAAGTGGGCTGGCTGGAGAGTCCACACTAGTCCTTTAACAAGATTGATGCTTTGCCGCTTCCCAGGTCTGAGTTCAAGAATCTATATTTTATTCCTTCCCTCCTCTCCCTTCTCCCTGCCCCATTCGCCGCGGCAGAAACGCACTCTTATAATTCCTGGTCAGGTTTGTGTGTGTGAGGTGGTAATGTGTCTCCCTGGGAAGAAAAAAATTGTTTCTAGGAAAGATTTATGTGGAATGAATTATTTAACCTCACACTCCCGGCTACCCCTGTGCCTGCCCAGACTCCAGGACCAGGGAGCCTTGCCTAGGGAAGCGCAGGTCGGGATGGGCCAGTGTGTGACTGGCGGTGCTCGGGGACCAGCTGGGCAGAGACCAAAGCCCACGCAGGGTCTGAGAGCTGCAAGTGCCTCCATGTGCCCCTGCCCAGCTGTGGCCATCGCCGCCTGCCCGTCTTCCAAAGCTCAGAGAGCGGGGAGAAAACCACATGTGAACAGCTGGTAAAACATCTGCAGTGGTCTTCTGCCAAGGCAGAACGTCACTGCCCCACCAGGGCAGGACACACTGGTGGAGCTCAACCAGCATGACCCCTCTCTTGGCAGAACCCCAAGGTCATGTCCACCCCACAGGGCTGAGCTGCCTCGCAGGGCAGCTCTCTGGGTTGACAAACCCACGGAGCGATGGGGCAGCCCAGGGAGATGCTGGGCTGGGCTGGCACAGGGAATGGGACAGGCAGGGCTGCTGTGGGAGCACAGTGCTGGGTGCTGCTGCTGGCTGGTGCCTGACAGGGTCAGCAGCACAAAGCCCAGCCCAGGGCTTTGCAGACCCGGGGCAAACCGAAAGGGAAAAAAACATGTTTGTTAGATATTTTTCCCTTGCAAATTATGATTTCTGCAGGAAGTGCCTGTCTGCAGAGAATTTCCAGAAAGAGAAAAAACACACACACACACAGAATGAGTTTGTGCAAATTGAAAACAAAAAGCTGCCAGACGTTCCCTGCTCCTCGCTGCCCGCCCCCTCGAAGAAATATTGGCAGAAGATGGGGAAGGGAAGCCAGAAAACTTTTGAAGAAAAATATTAATGAAAACCAAACCCTTTTTGCTTCTTGTTTCATTTCCAAAGGGAAGATGAAGGGCTCCCTGCCCTGCCCTCTGGACTCGTTGCTGACCCCGAGTGAGGACAGGAGTGGTGCTGGTCCAGCTGTGCTGCCGCTTGTTGAAGAGCCAGCCCTGAGCCCTGGACCTGGGCACATCTGGCCCCCCCTCTCCCTTGGGACTGGGGTCCTGGAGCAGCTTCTGGCCCCCGAAAGCTTTTGGGAATGGGTCCTGTCTGGGGAACTGAGTGGTGTCTCAGGCCAGAGAGGAGCCCCAGAGTGGTCTGCTCGAGTGAGACCCCCAAAAGGAGTCCCAGGTGTTGGCCTGTCTGGGGACATGGTGACCAGCCTGGGGACAGAGCCACTGCCAGGGCGTCCCACAGCTCCAGCCCTGCTGCACAGCAACAGCAGGAGAGGTGGGAAGGATTTTCTTTCCAGCCACAAGCTGGGAGGACAGGGAGGAGGTCAGACATGAACACAGCAGGAGGATTTGATGGGGACAGTGGAGTTGGTAATGTTCTGCTTCCACAGTGTGCTGAAGGACTCAACACCTGCTTCCTGAGGGCTCTTCCTCTGCACCCCGGGGCTCTCACCTCAACCCAGCACCGTGACACAGGGGAAGCCACCCTGACTGCCAGCATCAGCTCCCCAAATCCCTGACTTTGGGCATGATGTCACCTCCAGGACTGCCAGCTTGGCATGAGGGATGGGGACAGGAGGGAATGGCAGAGGGAGCTGCTGGCACTGACGCCTGTGGTGTTACAGCAGGATCCTGCACAGCCCACAGGGCATCAGGGTCCCACGGGGCAGTGGGGTCCAGTGGGGTCCTGCAGTGCAGCAGGGTGTGGGGGCATCCTGGCATCCCACCATGGCACTGGTGGGGTGGCCTGGGGCTGGCATGGACAGGGGGCTGTACCCTGGTTCTGGGGCTTTCTCGGAGTGTCCCGGAGGATGAGCCGTGTGGGAGTCCCTGCTTGTGATGAACACGGTGGTGGTGCTTGGATGGTTGGACATGAGGATCTTAAAGGTCTTTTCCAACCTAAAGAATCCTGTGCTTCTATGATGCTATGAGCTTACCAGGTGTCTTTTCCCCTCACTGTCCCTGGAACTCAGCTGTTCTGGCTGGGTTGGTCCTGAGAGCCCACCCAAGGCTCTAACACTGCACTGGGGTGGGACCTGCCTCCGACCCCCACACACTAACCACCCCAGAGCCCGAGGAAATGCCAGAAATCCTCTGCAGGTGCTGGTTTGTGGTGCCAGCACCATGGCCTCAGCCCCCAGAGCCACACAAGCCACACAAGGCGCTCCAGGAGGATTACACCCCACAACACATGGGCCCTGTGCAGTCCTGCCTGTGCCTTGTGCATCCACCACAATGCTCACACACTCCCTCAATAATGCCTCCAGCTTTCAGTTAAAACTAATTTTAACCGGTGAACACCTGCCAAATTGATTTTACGGGTTTGACACCGGTAAATCACTTGAAATTTCAAGCCTCCACAGAATTTGCATTCTGCTATTTTCACATCTCTTGGAAATTCTCAACTTTGGCTGGTTTCACCGTGGAACTTCTTTACGAAGCAGCCCAGAGGCCAGGAGGCAAGAGGCAGGAAAATGGCAACATGAGCAACTGCTGGGACACACTGAGAGGTCTGTGCTGCACTTTTTGGGATTGATGTCTGGGTCTCGCTGATGCTGAGTTTGAGATATTGCTTTGCCTATAGGTGAACAAATCCTGCATCTGATGGACTCTGGCTTGTGGATGGGGTTCCTTGTGGTTTTGTCTCAGAATAAAAGACTCTTGTGTGTGACTGGGTGGCTCAGGAGGGCAGCTCTGCTGAACCCTGTCTGTAATGAGCTTGGAGCCTGCACTTCATGTGTTGTTTTGCTCCAGAGACAAACGAAATCAGCTGAAATCCACAAGTGAGTGTGATTGTCCTGACTGACAAAACCATCTCCCGATGGTGGCTTCTGTGGAGATAGAACCAGAGAATCCCAGAATGGTTTAGGCTGGAGGAGACCTCAAACACCATCCAGTGCCACTCCTGCCATGGCAGGGACAACTTCCACTACCCCAGGGTGCTCCAAGCCCCATCCAACCTGGCCTTGGACACTTCCAGGAGTCCAGGGGCAGCCCCAGCTTCTCTGGGCAACCCCTGCCAGGGTCTCCCAACCCGCAAAGTGAACAATTCCTTCCCAATATCCCATCCAGCCCTGCCCTCTGGCAGTGGGAAGCTGCTCCTCATTGTCCTGTCAGTTACATGCCCTCACAAAAACTCTCTTCCCATCTTTCTTACAAACCTCTTCGGGTGCTAGAAGGTCACAACTGGGTCACTCCAAAGCCTTTTGGTTACAGGGCTGGAATCTCACTGGGATTTTGGAGTATCCCTGAGTAGGTCAATGGACTGGGGGAGAAGAAGAGCCACAAGCCCAGGTTTTATTCCTTCTGACTGGTGTGTTAAGTAGCTAATGGTGCTTGTGAGCAGAGCTGCTCTTGCTGCTGTTGTATAACAAGGACACAAGAAAAGGAAAATCAAAGCATCTTTAAGGTGTTCCTGGAAATAACAATGCCACTAGAGGAGGATTTTATCTCTGAGCTTCTTAATGGAATGGATATCTCATACTCCACATCCCAGCTGTTGTGTGGCTGAACACATCCTGCAGTTCCTTTCTTTTCTAAGTGGGATGCTCGTGGTGAAGGGTCAGAGTGGTGCAGCCTTTGCCATGCTGTCACACGGGCTGGTTCCCCTCTCACTCGCAGCCACACAGGAAAGGAAAAAACAAAGATGAGGCTGAGAGAAGCTAGGAAAGCATTCTGTGTCCTGACCCCAGAGCTGCCCCACCTCGTCCTGCCGGTGCTGCAGGTGAAGTGGGGCTGTGTCAGAGAGCACGAGAAGAGACTCAAAAGTAGAGAAACAGCTGGACAGGGTGGTGGAGTGAAACGGGAAATACAGAACAATACTGGAAAGGGGAAAGGAGGAACCATAAAGAAGCCAAAGAACTGCTCTGTAAAAAGATCTGAACAAGGATTGACACACTCAGAAATCTCCATTGAAACCCAGGGGCAAAGGAGGAGGAAGGTAGAAGGGCAGAAAATGGAGCAGAGACCGTGGTTTGGTGTCCCAAAGCTCAGGGAGGAGAAACAGAGGGTTGGCCATAAAAGAGAAGACAGCAGCTGGTCCTAAAGGAAGAAAGACAGAGACAGAAACGTTAACCAGGAAGCAGAAGTGGGGGCAAAAGGGGACAGAGCAGGTGAAGAGGGACAGAGATGAGTGCTGGGCAGGCTCCTGCTGTCACACACCAAGTGTGTCTAGGCCAGGGTGAGAAGAGAGATTTGGGTGCCCTGCAGAGGAATTCTGTTGTTTTTGGGGAAGGGCAGTGAGTGAGCACCGTGGAGGTGGGGAGGTGATCTGAGTGTGGGAAATCAATGGAAAGGATTAGTATACAAAGGGCTGCTCTTAAATGTGTGGTTTCCCTTGTGAACTTCAGGAACGAGTCTTCTGGGGCTGCAGGTGGCCCAACTGGCAAGTGTCCTTATGACAAGAGGAGTGTGGGAGGATGGAGGGCACTGCCCAAGCCCTTGGTACTGCCACTGGCACTTAGGGAATAGGGGAGTGACAGTGTGGAAATGGAAGTGACCCTGGTGGGGTGAGCAGAAAGCTCCAAGAGTTCAATGCACTGAGATTGTGAGGAACCAGCTCACCTCTGCCTCAGAGCCCTGGAAGAATTGGCTCATGAGTCACAGAATTCTGGAATGGTTTTGGTTAGAAGGGACCCTAAATCTCATCTTGTTCCACCCCCTGCCACAGCAGGGACACCTCCCCCTGTCCCAGGCTGCTCCAGCCCCAGTGTCCAGCCTGGCCTTGGGCACTGCCAGGGATCCAGGGGCAGCCCCAGCTGCTCTGGGAATTCCATCCCAGCCCCTGCCCACCCTGCCAGGGAACAATTCCTGCCCAAGATCCCATCCATGGCTGCCCTCTGGCACTGGGAGCCATTCCCTGGCTCCTGTCCCTCCAGGCCGTGTCCCCAGTCCCTCTGCAGCTCTCCTGGAGCCCCTTCAGGCCCTGCCAGGGGCTCTGAGCTCTCCCTGGAGCATTCTCCTCTCCAGGGGAGCACCCCCAGCTCTCCCAGCCTGGCTCCAGCCCTGGGGTCAGTGTAGCTGCCTCCTCTGGACTTACAGAAGTAGGACAGCCATGAGGCTGGAGGCAGTTCCTGTGAAGGAGCACAACTGGAGCAAGCAGTCAGTCCAAGGCACGGCACCACCACCCTATAAATGCAGGGTAAGTAGTCTGGTCTGAGTAATACATAAGTTTTTTTAGCTTATATTTTATTGGACAACAGCTGAAGCCCGTGAGATGTATGGAAAAATAAAATGCAGCTGCCTCCAAAGGCAGCTTGTCAGGGACTGAGCAATCCATGGGTTTTTTGCATGGCGTTGTGTCTGTCTGGATTTAAGCAACTATCGGATAAAGCACCCATGGGAAATTATTAGCTAACCCAGAGAAGATGGGATCACAGAATTAAAGTGGATAAAGAACTTGCGAAGGGTGAGTCTGCAGTGGATAATATTAAAAGGAGGTTATCAGGAGGAAGGCAGATAAGCGGTGATGTTCCCTGTGGATGGGTCTCAGGGCTGTCTCCGTTTCCTTTCTTGGCCTTGGTTGCTCCCTGCCTGGAATCCACATCCATCGGGAGGGTGACCATGGCAGCAGGAGCAGGGCGACCAAGAAAGGAAGAGCAGAGAGCAGCGAGGAATGGGAGAGCTCCTACCTTGCCAAAAAGCGACGTCAGGCAGCCCTTCCAGGCAGCAAGGGGACGGCACCTCCTCGGCTGAGAGCGCAGATAAGACCAGGCAGAAACAGTTCAAGTATTTCTGTGCCGATGCCAGGAACATGAGCAATTAAATGGAAGAATTAGAAGGCCTCATCCAGGAGGAATGAGTAATCCTGGGAACTGTGGATACGGGAGAGCTTATCTTCCAGAGCATAGATGGGAGAACAAGTGCTACAGATGCCCTTGATCACAGTCAGATTGTCCCACCAGACAGAGACAGGGGAGGTGAGTTCAGAGTTTGCCTCGCTGAAGAGCTGGAGGAGAGAATTTGGTGCTGATGAGAACCTGAGCCTGAACGGCCGTGACCTGGTTTGGTGTCTGTGAAATGGGCTGGGGTGGACACGAATTGGTCTCTACCCAAGGCTTGGGTGTTGGCCTGCAGGCTTTGAGAGCCAAGGCAAAGCAGATAACGGTGGTGCCTGGCCAGGGGAGCTCAAAGTGTGAGTACAGACACGTGGTGAGTGCTGCCTGGAGCCACATCCCTGCGGGAGGAAAGGGCTGCAGGTCCCCACCGTGGACAGGCCCCAAGCCAGGCACAGCGGGCAGGAAAGGGCAAGGCTGGGAGGGGAGGAAAGGTGGGACACCAGCAGGATGGGCTGATGAAAGGCAGACCTAGATGCAGGAGATCTCTGGTTTCTGTGGGCGAGAGACTCAGGCTGGGGCTGCTGGGTGGCACCAGGAATATTTAGAGAGATTGCCAAGACTGGAAGTGGCCACTGCCTGTTCAGTGCTGGTGCACTGGTGGTGAGAGTTACTTGCAGGTTCAGGGTTAAGATGTGACAGACACTTGGGCTTTGCTTTCCTTCTCCTGGTCCCTCGGCTCTGCTGTAGCCCCCAGACTTTCTGTACATATTAGAAGTGAACTCTAGGAGATGAGGGGATGAAGGAAAGAGCTAACCTGGCCCTCATCTCTGCTCTCCAGTTGCTTGCCAAGGCTGTGAACTGGAAAGGATGAGAGGAAATGGCCTCAAGTTGCACCAGGGGAGGTTTAGATTAGATATTAGGAAAAATTTCTTCACTGAAAAGGTGGTTAGGTATTGGAACAGGCTGCTCAAGTAAGTGAGGGAATCATCATCCCTGGAAATATTCAAAAGCCACGTGGATGTGGCACTTGGGGACAGGGGTTAGTGGTGAATATGGTGGTGCTGGGTGATTAGTTAGACTCAACAATCTTAGAGGTTTTTTCCAAGCTTAATGATGCCGTGATTCTGTGGTTCTCTGACTCAGCAGCCCCCTGTTCCCCCAGGCTGTGTAACAAGGCCAGCCCTGCTGCTCCTCCAGGTCTGCACCGCTCTGTTGAGGCCATGGCTGCAGAAGCTGGCACGTTTCCTGGCACATTTCCTGGCACATTTCCTGGAGCTGGGCCCCAGCCCCTCTGCCCTGAGCCGGGCCAGCTCGGCAGCACCTGCGGCAGCCCCCAGAAGGGCTGGGGAGCAGAGCAGCTCACAGGCTGCACGTCCAAAGCCATTAGTGCTTGGCTCCCTGCTCCCAGGCAAACGAGCCACTTAACCTGATCAGCTGAACATGTGGGCACAGCCACGGGCAGCCAGCAGAGCGTTACCTGCCTTGTCCTACACGTGAGGCTCCTGCTAATCCAGCCCTCCCCTGATGCTGCTGTGGGGCAGGAGCAGCCCCCACACCCCGGCTGGGCAGGGATGCTCTCACCAGGCTCCACGCCTTGCCTTCCCTTCCAGCCTGACTGGGGGTTACTTCAGTCCCTTCTCAGAGCACCCGGGGCACGGCCAGGTTTGTGCTGTGCCTGCAGAAGCGTTTCATCATTTGCTTCCTCCTCTCCACCTCTTCGTCCCACTGCTGCTGGGCAGCACCCCTGCATGTAGGTCAGGTGGAAGGTTTTGGTTCTCCTCCGACTTCCACCACACCTTAGGTGTGTGGGCAATTACGCAGTAACTCTGCACACACCCTGTCAGCTCTAATTACCCGGCAGAGGCAGCGCCAGAGCAGAGCAGCAAACTGTGTCATCCACCCTGCAGCTGCTCCCTGCGAGGTGTGGGTGACGCAGTGGGCGCTGCTGGCTCAGCCTGCTGCAGCTGCTGGGGAGCACTGCACCATCCCCATGGGATCCACCGCGGGAGAGCCGATGGAGCTCAGGAACAAACGGTCCACAGCGCCAAATATCCCCGCCAGCAATGGCGGCGGGGCCCAGAGCCGCTGCGCCCCTTCCTCCCCTGGGGCCTGAGGATGCTCTGCAGGTCACAGGCTCCTTGTCCTGCCAGAGCTGCACCCTCCTGCCACCCTGAGAGCAGGGCAGCTCCAGAGCTGGTGGCACTGTGCATGACCCACATCCACACGAAGCTGCTCTGAGGGCTGAGAGGGCTGGGTGAGCTTTGGGGCCCCCTCCAGCCCACACCAGCCTGGGATTCTGTAAGGCAAAGCTGCACCAGGAGCAAATGCCTTCCCCCCAAACCCACACAAATCTTCTCTCCAAACCACTCTCCTTTGCAGCCACTCCCAGAACACGAGGAGGGGGCCTCGGGTTTGCCCAGCTTGCTGCACCCCGGCATCCCCACAGGCTGCCTGGGCCCTGGGAGGGAGCTGGCTCGTCCCCACAGTGGGTCTTGTCCTGATGCCAGACCCTCATATCACTGCTCAGTGCCCGGCCCCTTGTGGATATTGGGAAAGGTTTGAGGCAAGATTATAATCTGAGAGAATTCCAGGCAAAGAGTGCAGTTGTTTTGTTGCTGGTGGCTGGTAAATGAGCCCCCAGTGCCGGTTTGATTGGACTGAAGCTGGGTGTGAGGGCTGTGTACAGGGAAAAAGAACAGCTCACATATTTTCTTTGTGCATTTTATAAATAAAACTTCTTTTTTTTTAAAATTGTTGTAAATTCCCCAAAAGAGTGGGAAAAAAGGGAAAAAAGGGAGAAAAGGAAAGGCTTGTAAAACATTTCATTTCCTGTAGAACGAATGCCTTGGCATGACCCAAATTCATTCCTCTCATTTCCATTTCTTGCAAGTTAAAATGTTTCTCTTTTGATTTGCCTCAGCCTCTATCTCCCCCCTTCATGTTCTGTGTTGGCAGCTGGATGGAGAAATCCCCATATCCCTGCCCCAATAATATCCCTTTGCTCCATCCCTCAGCTCCCAGAGCCCGATTCCCTCTGTGGCTGCCCAGAGCTGGTGCAGGGGAAGCTGCCCCATGGTGAGCCCAGAAAATCCTTCCCCGGGGGGGGGTCGCAGGAAGGCCAATGGGGAATCTCTGTGCCCAGAGATGGGAAAGGAAGGGAAGCAGTTTCCAGCATGGCCACGCTGAGCCCCGTCAGAGAGGGGCAGCTTTCCTTCGTGGAGGGGCACCATGGTGGTGAGCGTGGGTGATGGGCCAAGGGTCCAGCAGGCTCCATTTCCTGCAGTTTGGGCAGGACTGAGCCCAGATCCTTGGGTGGGAGCATTTCTATAAATGCAAATAAATAAAGGAAGTAAATGACAGTCGTTTTGGACGTTTTCCTGTATGTAAATGCGTTTCCTTGGTAATCACATCTCTAGTATTTCTGTTTATTTTTATACATCTGTTTTCGGTTAGCCCACAGAGCTCCGTGCTGAGCACAGTGATATCCTCAGATGTCCCTCACCTTGACATGGGCGAGGGACAGACACCCACGTGGGACCCCGGTCACCAGCAGTGATCCCACTGCTCTGGGCAGGGAGCTGCAACGCCACGGGGCCGCTGAGCTGGGTTTTTGTGATGCTGCCCAGCTGTTTCTGGTGTTCTGTGGCTCTCAATGACACATTTTTAATTGTGCCAGGTCAGGTCCCTGGAGGCTTTTCAAACCCTGGGGCTGGAACAACCCCTCTGGACCTGAAGATGACCAGGACACCGGAGAGCTCCTGCGCTGTCGATCCCTGGCGTGCCTTGGGCTGAGCAGGGTGAGGGCAGGACATCGTGCCCTGGCTTCAAGCCCAGCTGTGTCAGGGTTGCTGAGCACCCAGCCCCTGGCTGTCCCTGCCCCACGGCCAGCACACTGCCCTACTTCTGGTGCTCCACTTCTCCCGGCCCCTGGGCACCACCCTGGGCTGTGCAGGCAGGGTGGGATGGTGCAGGTGATGTGGGATGGTGCAGGCAAGGTGGGATGGTGCAGGTGAGGTGGGATGGTGCAGATGGGGTGGGATGGTGCAGGTGAGGTGGGATGGTGCAGGGAGGGTGGGTGGTGCAGGTGAGGTGGGATGGTGCAGGTGAGGTGGGATGGTGCAGGGAGGGTGGGATGGTGCAGGTGAGGTGGGATGGTGCAGGGAGGGTGGGTGGTGCAGGTGAGGTGGGATGGTGCAGGTGAGGGGGGATGGTGCAGGGAGGGGNAGGGAGGGTGGGATGGAGGCTTGCTGTGCCCATCCCCTCATTCCCAGCATGCTTTTCAATGGTATGAAGGGTCCCAGCAACCTGGAAGCCACCTTGACTGTGGTCCCAGCCACCTGGAAGCCCCTTACCTGGACCAATACGTGGCTCTGTGGGGACCTGGACCAGCAGGGTGGGGGATGAGGGCTTTTCCCACAGCACCAGGCTGACCTGGAGCACAGACACCAGGATGTTCCTCCTGAGATGTCACCTGCGAGACCTGGGACAGCCAGTGGGACCAACGTGTCTGTGCTGTCACAATAGGGTCCAAAGGGTTGGTGTGGCCTTCGTGTGACAGCACCCCACACCACGATCCCCAAGGCCTCCAGAAATTGGCCATCTCAGGTTCCCACCAAGCTGTAACACACCAGTTGGCCATGAACTCTTCATGGTCCCCGTGATGTCCCCTCAGTGTCACCCCTGGGGCCCTGGATGCACTGAGCTTTCCCTCACAGCCTCACTTTGTGACTGTGTTTGCAGGTGCTTAGATCTCAGTCTCTGAAGGAAGACTCTGGGTGAGACTGGGAGCCACAGCCTGGGCTCATCCTGGAGCACTGCAGTTCCACTGGTACTGATGTTTTCTTTCCCTCCACGTGGTCTTGCAGCCCTCCTGACTCCAGCAACTCAGGTTTCCCAGCCCTTTCCCTCCCAAACATCACACAAAATGAGGTGTGCCCTCAGGGGAACCCTCAGGGGTGAGAAACCCGTGCTGGCCTTCCACCATTGAGCTGGGCAGGCTGTGAGCCCCTGGGACAATGTGGGCTGCACTGGGGCACGGTGATGGCCATAAAGAACCAGGACAGTGTCTCAGAGAGCCAGGGCTCGGCTGCCTTCAGGCTGGCACCCCCGGCCAGTGCTGGGTGAAGGACCCTGCAGCAGAGCAGACCCTTGCTGATGCACTGAGCCGTGAATGTGGTCCCTGCCCTCTCCCAGCCCACCCACCCTTCCCTAAGGGCTGCCTCTTTGAGGGGGATGAAGAAAAGCGTGAGGGACCACATTGGGTCAGTGCCCAGAACCCAAGTTCATCTCTCTGACACCCCCCTGGGGACACCCCAATTGTTGTTCAGACATTTGTGTTGCCTCGAGACAAACTGGGAGCTGAAATGCAGCTCAGAGGCTGGCTGGCATCTCAGAGAATGACTGGCGAATAAACCTTTCCGGCTTTGTTACGGATTTTGTACAGGATTCTCCCCTAATTTAAGCTAAAAAAGAGCATCCTTAAAAGCACCGGTAGCTCACGTGCCCGCTGTCTCCCCGTGCTGTCTCCTGACAGTCCCAGCATGGCAGGGAGAAACTCGGCGTTTGCTGCGTGCACGCCCCGCCTCCCGCCCCGTAACCTCGCACGGGATCCGCACCCAGACACAGGAGCACCCCCTCTGCGGGATAAAAAACCCGGGGAACACGTGCCAAGGCAAGAGGCTGTGCCCCTGCCACGCAGCACCTCAGAGAAGCCCCTGCTGTGAGCATCATCCCACCCAGCACGTGGCTTGAACCCAAAGAAAAAGCAGCGTTTTCTCATTCACCTAAAATTATCCACCCACTGGAGCAGGTACTGTGTCCTGGTGACAAACAGGAGCTGCTGCTCTGAGCACATGTTCTACAAAGCCAGCCTGCAGCTCAGCATCGCCTGCACGGCTCCGATGTCCCCTGCATCTCCGTGTGGCAAATCAGCTGGAAATGGCCGGGTCCGTGTGGGACCTGAGCTCTGACACTGCCCGCGCACACGCTCACCGTGCTTCCACCGTGTCCTGCTTTTTCATTAACCCTCCAGGCCAGGGTTTATTGTTTGTGCATTTGCTGCGTCCCAGCCCTTGGCCCCGGTGTGTCAGACACGGCACAAGCCCTCAGTGCTGCCTCTGAGAGCTGGCAGACTCATAACCATTTTTGGATAGAAAAATATAACACTGCAAGGGGAAAAAAAAAATAAAAACCTTGGATTGCATGTAAAGAAATAAAGCAAAATGCTATTCCCCCACTCCTGCTGTCTGTGCTTAGCCTTCCAAGAAGTTCCTGTCCTCATCTGTTCGGGTATCATTTTACAGCTCGATGACAAACACAGAACTTGCCAGTTTAAACATATAGGGCTTGGTTTTGCTCTCTGGTACTCACACGCACTTACCTTTCCCTCACAGGGTGGGTGGGAGAGCACTGCTAGTCCCTGCTCCCTCGCAGTCCCTGGGGACAGGCACAGTGTCGTGCTGGGGTGCTGTCCCTGAGTCCTTTCCGCGTGCCCTCCCCATGCTCTGGTGTCCCCTCCTCTGCCCCAGAGCTGGGGGATCCACACCTGCTCACGCTCTGCTCTCTCTCACCCACGCTCTTCCTGTGCATGGGGCTCCTCATCTGCTCCCCATCTGTGGGGGGTGGGTTTAGGGGACCCCCAGGGAGGCAGGACCCCAGCAATGCCCAGACCCCTTTCAGCCTCACAGACAGAGAAACCAACCCAAACCCTTGTGGTGAATAAGTCCCATTAAATGAGGCATTAGCCGTGGAAAGGCACTGCATGCACACACAGCCAGCCGGGCTGATGCCAGCCACGCTGCCTTCTGCAGCAGCCAGCGCTGCCCCAGGCCCAGGATGCTCTGTCCAGTGGACGGGGGGGCTGCAGCACTCACATTTCCCCACTCCCCACAGCTGCTGTCTGCTGCCCCCGGCGTGGCTTTGCCTCTGTAACTCAGCACCTGCTGGCCCACAGGAGGATGGAGTGGGCAGGACCTGCACCCTGGGGCACCAGGAGCTCTGCCCGGACCCCTGGTGCTACCCCAGGGCCCCATCTCTGGGGTCTGGAGAGGAGCAGGAGCAGTCAGGGCATGGCAAAGCCCATCTAATCCCAGTGATCCCGCAGCAGGATCTGTGCCCGTGGATGGATCAGCCCTCACAGAGCGACATTCCGAGATAAGGGGCCTTAAACTGTGGCTGATTTATGCTCCCTCCCTCCTCTTCCTGCCTCTTTTTTCCCAGAAGCTGAAACGTTGAACTGCCTAAACTTTCCCCCCGTGTGTCAGACAGGACTTGCAGGGAGCTGAGCAGGACGGGCCCAACAGTGTTTGCTGCAGGGTGACTCCACATCCAGCCTTGCTGGAGGTGCAGCGTCCTGGTCCTGGTGTCCCCGTGGGACCCAGCACAGCCTCGGGGCACTGGACAACACGAATAGCCCAGATCTTCTGCCAAAACCCCAGCAAGCTCATTTTTCCCCATTAATTTAAATTTCAGTGCCCAGTACAAGCCTGCTGTGTCACATTTGCATCACCACAGTCATAGCACTGACAAGTGGATGATTTCAGTACATTTGTACTTTAAAAAGAAAAAGAATAATTAATAATCCCAGGTCTAATGACAGGGCAGGGAGAGCTGTGGGGTGGCAGCGAGGTGAGCTCCTGGCTCTTTTAGAGGGGCTGTGCCTATTTTTCTGCTCTGACTGTATAATCAGGAGCTGTGCTGGCAGGATCTGTGTGATCCATGAGCACTGGGGGATGGATCCCAGCCCCTGGCACGACCCCACAGGCTGCACAGGGACAGCAAGGGCAGCAGTAGTTAGAGGAGGCAGCATTTCCCTTTTCTCATCCATCTTGCTCTTCAGTGCCAGAAGAAAGTCAGACTTTCTCGGATCCTCCCGTGAGTCACTCCGCAGGGAAGGAATGAGCCCTCACAGGGTTCAGGGTGAGGGTTTTGCTGAGAACTGGGGGCTCACAGAGCCTTTTTGGGACACATTTCATTGCCATGTTTAAAGTGGAGCTACGCATAGGCACTCCTCTTTCCTGTGCTGGACAGAAGCTGGCTGGATATCCTGCGTATTGCTGCCTTTCTGCAGCAGGCCTGGCCGTGGTTCTGGAGCGATCCTCGCAGCACAACCGCTGCAGGGTCGTCTCGGAGCCCACAGCAGTGCCCCAGCTCACCGTGGGGCAGTGTGGGCAGGGCACGGGGTGTACCCAGCAGCAGAGCAGCCCGGCCGGCCGTGGCCCTGTGCCCCACGCCGCGTCCCCAGCGCTGGTGGCCGGCAGGACCCGCCAGCAGCGTCCCGCAGGTCGTGCTGGGGAGCCGGAGGAATCCAGCCCTGCGACAGGCAGCACTCCAGGTTCCCAGCCTGCCGCAGCAGCCAAGCGCTCGGATCGCTGGCACTACGCTCTCTCCTTGAATTACTCATCTTTTCCATTACGAGGCCTCCCATACTCCAGCAATCCATCTGTTTGGTGGTGCAATTTCAGGATCATGCCTTTTGTCAGTGATGTTAATTTTGGCAGGCAGCAGCAGACGCGGCGCTGAAGCTCCCTGCTGAGGCCTCGCTGCCTTTTCCTGGGCATCTGGCAACGAGCTGGGAGGTGCCCGTGGCGATGGCAGCCTCGTCCCTGGCGTGCCCGGGGTTTTGTGCTCCCGGTGGCTCCCGGGACCGCCGAGGGGCCTGGCGGTGTCCGTGCCCGTTGCCGGTAGCGCACACCTGCGAGAGGCGGCCGCGGGGAGCCTTGGTGCCCTGCACACATCGAGTAACTGCTGCCAAACCGCTCGCGTCGGCCTCTCCAGCTGCAGCCCTTTGATGACCTGCCAGACCTTCTCCCATCTCCCCAGGATTTACGTGCCTCGTGTCCAGCTGGGTCAGGGCTGACGCTGGGAGCTCATGGACCAGCTGCAGGCACGGGGCTCCTGGGGGACTGAGGAAGCACTGCCACTGCAGCTGCTCAGCACCTCAGGGGCACCGTACTCAACCAGACCCCACAGACGTGTGGTTGCACCTGGACCATCTTCAGGAGCTTTGTGAACACTGCATTAGCTGCTTCCTCCCCCTGGTTTTCCTCATCCACTCTGGGGTTCTCCCTTCTCTGTCCCTTCAGCTCTTGGCTGCTCCCAAGCTGCATTTCATTTCCCCCAGTGCAGCCTGTCCACAGGACCCACAGGCAGACTGTGCCCAGGACAGTGGGAAATGGCCTGGGACACCCAGAGAGCGAGGTCAGGGAGCAGCATGGAGAGAGGCTGAGAAGCTCTGGAGAACCACGTCACACCCTGAGACCATGGCACAAAGATGATGGCTCAGCAGGGACCACGGGGACATCTGAGTGCAGCAAGCTTGGCTTTGGCACAGGGCTTGGCACCTGGAGTGGAGATGTCCACACCTGTCTTGTTGGTGTCCCTAACCAGGACACAGGTGCTTTTTCCCTGGCAAGGACCTCAGCTTTAAGCCTGACCTCTTGATCAAGAGCTTTGGTAGGCTTGCACTCAAAGTCATTACAGGCTTGCACCCAAAATTATGCTCCTGTGAGGCTCATTGAACTCGCAAAACTGAACTCAGAAGGGAAACTGCTCCTGGAGCATCCCCCTGTGGGGCTTGGCCCCAGGCCCCAGGGGTGTCCCCAGGATGCTGCTCTGCAGCACCAGTTTAGTGACTCTCGAGGTGTCTGGGGGAGCCTGGCCTGCACTCAGCATCCACCTGCCCAGGTGCCTCCCTGGGGAAGGTCTTAGTGCTTGTGTCACCACAAAGAAATTCTTGTCCTGGGCATCACAAAAGGTGACAAACGGGGAAAACCCTTCTTCATGCTATCTGAAACCACCCTGGCAAGGCAAGGAGGAGAACCTGGCTGTCCTGCCCCAGCTGTGCCCCACAGAGGGGTCAGCTCGAGCCCGTCCCATCTCCCCACCTCCCTCCCTGCTATCCCCACACCGGGATCAGCCGGGCTCTGCTGCTGCCTCTGGAGCCTCCCAGGGCTGGGTGCTGACGTGCTGCCTGCCCTGTGCAGCTGATGGCCAGCCCAGCGTGGGCTCCTGCTGCCCTGCCTGCCCCCCAGCCCGGAGCAGGCAGGCAGAGCCAGTGTGCAGATACAACCAGAGCCACAGAAACATTAAAGCTTGGAAAAGCCCTCCAACAGATCACCAATTCCAACCTTTGTCCAAATCCCCCTGTGCCCACTAAGCCATACCACAGAGTGCTACCTCCAGCTGTTTTCTGAACACTTCCAGGGCTGGTGACTCCAGCAGTGCCCTGGTGATGTGACAGTGCAGTGCTGAGCCTGGCCTGAGCCTGTCTGCAGCTCGTGCAGCTTCCACTCTGCCCTGTGCCAACACACAGTAGTGTTTCTTCTGTTCCTCACCTGGCTCTGGCATTGCTCTGGGGTTTCTCATCAGGGCAGCTCTCCTCAGGGGCTTCCTCTCTCCTTGTGGCACAAGCCTGGTGGAAGCCCGGCAGCAGCTGCCCTGGCACTGGGGGCAGCAGGGGAACAGTGGGTGGTGGGTGCAAGACCTCGATGTGGCACTGTTCTCTCTCAGTCCTCTGCTGCTCCCCAGCCCTCTCCCCCTTGCCAGGGGGCTTTTCGCTCCCTGGGCCTGTTCCCTGCTGCAGCCAGAGGCACTTTTGTCATCACCAGTGCCCATCTGCTCTTCCTGGCTGCTGCTTCCAAAACCTGAGGAAGAAATGTGGGTGAGCAGGGGGAGGGAGAGGCCAGCAGAGCTCGGGCCAGCAATGCATCCACAGTGCCAGGGATGGGGAGTTACTGGGATGAGCCAGGCTTTGCTCCTCAGCTCTGCAACACCAGCCCTCTCCAGGTGCTAGTGGGGAAGGTGTAAAAGCCCAGAGTGGCCAGGGCAGAATGATTTACCCTTGAGTGTGTCTTTGGTAAACAGAAATGAGACCAGGCTGGCCACAGGTGGAGTATCCCAGCTGGTTATGGCTGTTGGCTACTGCCAGGCTGCACGTTCCTGGCATTTGTCTCATCTCCTGCTCTTGCTACAGCCTGGGCCAGGGGCGTTGCTGCAGTTAGTGACGTGCATCTGGAGAGGTTTGTCCATGTTGTGCCGTGCCCTGGGGAAGCAGTGAGATGGGGACAGGCCTGGTGAGTGAGAGATACCCCAGGAAGACCCTCAGCATCACCAGCCTGCAGCCCACCAGCTCCTAAGCCATGGATGTGGAGGAGCACACGGCTCATTTGGGCCCCAGCACGGTCCTACCAGGGTCTGCCTGTCCTCTCCAGCGATGCCAACACCTCCAACACCCCTGTCCATGGCTGCTGTCTGATCTCCAGCAAGGCTGTCCTGCATCCCAGATGCCTGACCCGCATCTCCTCCTGCACCCCCAGCCTGCCTGGCTTCCCTTCCTCGCCCATCAGGGCATGGCTGTCGCTGGTGGGGCAGAGGGTCTGTGCAGCCCAGATCCCCACGGTGCCTGCAGAGAGCCCCGGGCCGGGAGCAGAGCCGGGTGGGGACGGGGTCAGAATGCCCGGGGTGCCCTGTGTGCCCGAGGCCTGTGTGGGGTGTGTGGGGCTGTTCCCCCGTGCACTGGGATGCTGAAGGTGCCCGGTGGAGCCTGGGAGCCGCTGCACACACAGCTGCCACAGCCCCGCACGTCTGTGCCACCGCACGTGTGACAGTGCGCCTGCGTCCTCATGTGACAGTGCGCCTGTGTCCTCTGTGACAATGTGCCTGCATCCTCATGTGACAGTGCGCCTGCGTCCTCATGTGACAGTGCGCCTGCGTCCTCGTGTGACAGCGTGCCTGTTTCCTCATGTGACAGTGTGCCTGTGTCCTCGTGTGACAGTGTGCCTGTTTCCTCGTGTGACAGCGTGCCTGTTTCCTCGTGTGACAGTGTGCCTGTGTCCTCGTGTGACAGCGTGCCTGTTTCCTCGTGTGACAGTGTGCCTGTGTCCTCATGTGACAGTGCGCCTGTTTCCTCGTGTGACAATGTGCCCGTTTCCTCGTGTGACAATGTGCCCATTTCCTCGTGTGACAGTGTGCCCGTTTCCTCGTGTGACAATGTGCCTGTTTCCTCGCGTGTATCCTCGTGTGAAAATGTGCCTGTGTCCTCGTGTGACAATGTGCCCGTGTCCTCGTGTGACAATGTGCCTGTTTCCTCGTGTGACAATGTGCCTGCATCCTCGTGTGACAGTGTGCCCGTGTCCTCGTGTGACAGCGTGCCTGTTTCCTCGTGTGACAGCGTGCCCGTGTCCTCGCGTGTGTCCTGCCCCCCGTGCCCGCGGTGCAGCCTCCCTCACAGCCCTGCCGTGGGCACGCCGTGGGCGCCTGCCTGTGGGTACGGGACCGCACAAAAGGGGAAATGGCTGGAAAAGCTCTCCCCACTCCCATTTTAATCAGAGAAATGAAGCAGCTGTTGGAGTGAATAGACCCTGCACTAAAGCAGACGTCTTAATATCTTTTGCAGAGGAGGTGCATTGTGATTCATTCTGTGCATCTCTATTACTCAGCTTTTGATAGGGGCTTACTTGTCTCAAGTGCTTTTCATTATTGCCCTAATGCTATCTATTAACATACTGGATGGAGGCTCTTTTCTCATCTGGAGCATGCATCACTGTGCTTTTAAAGATTATGGGGCTTGCAAATACATAACACTTTACTGCCTCCCTGACATAATTCACTGGGAGAAGAAATACATGTAAATAGATAGGTAAATAGATAACCGAGTCAGAAGGCTGGGGGAGACAGGGAGGCAGACAGACAGACAGACAGAGCCCAGCACAGGGCTTGGCACACGACTGGTTCCTTTGTAATAAATGAGAAAAGAGCTGATCTCGGGGTTTATTTAAAAATTCTTGGCCGGTGCTTTGATGTCACTTGGAAAATCCTTGTTTCCTAGTTCCCAGCCCCTGAGCTTCTGGCTGCAGGGGGGGCTGTGCCTGGGGTGTCCTGGGGAGATGGGGAAAGGGAGAGAGCCGTGACGGGGAGTGGAGCACACTGAGGAGATGTGATCTGTGGGTGGAGACCCCAGAGAGCCACAGGTGACCGGCCACCACAGGTGGGGCAGAGCCACGGGGCTGCTCTGACCCAGACCTCCTCAAGCACCACCATCTCATCTCAGCTGGGTCAATTGACTGCTTTAAAAGACCAGTGAGGCATTTAACCACTCAGATGGGACTGATGCAGGCAGAGCTCATCAGGGGAAGATTACAGGTGTGGTTTTCTGGGTCAGGGTTATTACACACTTATCAATCATGGCTCTATTGCATGGCAGCTGATGCTGCATTTCCTGACAAGCACGATACCGACACAGACCCGGGGAGATGCAGAGCTGGGGCCAGGCTCTGGGATTTCCCCCCCCTCTTTTTTAATTCTGCAAATGGCCATACCTCAAAAAGAAAACTTTCTGCAATAAAGGAATAAATGGGAATTATAATTTAACAGCAGCACAAGTGCTTCATTCCTCAGCTCAGGATGACTTTTTCCTTCAGATTCTGTTGAACTGTGGTAAGCAATGCAATGGCACAAAAGCGAAATTAAACAGCCAGAGCTTGGCAGGACTGCAGGGCTCAGCTCAGACTCTGCATTTGCTTTCCTTCTTGATTTCTAGTTTTTTGGAAACTCATTTCTCTGCCTTGTGCCCATGTTACAGGCACCTCCAGGCCTGCAGAGAGCACAGATCCCACACTGCCTGGACTGTTCCCCAAAACCTGGGGGGTCGATTGGGAGGTGATGGTCACACTGACCTTTCCCAGCACATCAGCCAGGACAGGGCACGTTGCTCTGCATTCCAGCAGTGCTGGCATATTCTGGGCAGGATACCTTGGGCACAGTTTTCCTGTGCCATGGACGGGGCATCCCGGGGACAGCTCAGCAGCCTGCCCCCCTCACAGCTGGCTTGCCCAGCAGCATCAGGGCTACCAGTTCAAAGAGCAGCTCAGCCACCGGCAGGTCTTCATCTGGCCGGAGGGATCCACAGCAGCCTGCAACTCGAGATCCATGGGAGCCTCCAGTCCAGGGTCTGTGGTGCCCCACAGAGCCAGGGGAGGAGCAGGAGCCCAAGGAGGTGCAGGGAGGAGGTGCCAGGAGGACATGAGGCACTGTGCCCCCACAGAGCAGGGCTGCAGCTTTGGGAAGTGCTTATCCCCGCTCAGGATCGGGGCTTGGGCTGTCCCCTGCTGTCACACCAAACCCAGGCAGAGAATCACAGGGGGGTTTGGGTTGGGAGGGACCTTAAATCCCACCCAGTGCCACCCCATCCACGGCAGGGACACCTCCCACTGTCCCAGGCTGCTCCAGCCCCAGTGTCCAGCCTGGCCTTGGGCACTGCCAGGGATCCAGGGGCAGCCCCAGCTGCTCTGGGCACCCTGTGCCAGGGCCTGCCCACCCTCACAGAGAAGGATTTCTTCCTGATCTCTCATCTAACCCTGGCCTCTTTCTGTCCCCTGGGTTTGTCCTCCTCTGGGCTAAACAAACTGGGGGCGTGGGGGGACACTGCCCTGGCAGTGAGATGGGGATGAAGGATGTGTGTCCTGAGCTCACACAGGTCCCACTCTGCTGAGCAGGTTCCCAATTCCCGTGGGCTTCAGGCAGGGGCTGAGAGTGCCAGCCTGTGCCACCACCATCCCCTGCTCTGCAGCACCCTGGCTTTTGCCTCCTCCCAGCCTCAGGGCTGCCAGAAGCCCCTCAGGAAGCCGTGTCAGCACCCCCAAAGGTGTGTTTCCCTGGGTTCTCCCAACGTGTGAACGCAGCTTTGCTCTCTCTCATAAAGAACCTACAGGAAATATCACAACCTCTTACAAACTGAGACCGATGCTGGCTCCCAGCTATGATTAATCACACAAAACTTGCCTAATTTTATTCTATCAGCCATCTTGTTGCTACATGCCAGATGCTTGCCCTAAATGAATAGTGTTGGAACAGCCAAGCATCAAGTTAACAGAATACCAGCAAACATTCCCGACAGCATGAGCAGTCTATAAAACCTGGCACTAAACTGTATTAGAGGAAGAGATAAGCTCTCAGAGAGGAGCTGGGAAGACTGTAGGCTTGTTTTTTTTCCAAATGGCTCCATGTAGCATGTGGTGCAGGTGTCGTAGGAGAAATCCATCCAGCTATGGAAGTATCTCTCTATCTGAAGCTGGCTATGCTATGAATCTTCTAATGGGATTAAGGCTTAATGCCCTAAATAGAATATGAAATAGTGCTTCCTCTCGCAGAGCTGCCAGCTGTCTTGCAAACAGGGCACAGAAACTTCCACTTTTTGCAGATCAAATCAGTCACTCTCTGAATTGATGGCAAGAGCCTCATCAACAAGATATAATGTTTTAATGATGTTGTGACATGACCTGACACGCAGTGTCATTTGATGGATTCTCTCGTGTCACGGCATATTTCTGACACAGAAAAATGTAACCTCTTTCCCCTTCCAAAAAAAAAAAAAAAAAAAAAGAGAGAGAAGAAAGGAAGGGGATGAAAAAAATGTTCATTTCTCCAGTGCTCAGATCTCTGCTGGCTCATGGTGCTCAGCAGTGCCCCAGCTCAGCCCCACAATTGCCTCGTGCTGGAGATGAATTTCCACCGTGCATTTCTGTATCTGCTTTTCACCTCTGCACGGCACGTTATCGCCTGCTAATAACATGGAACAAATAGCCCGGCATTAATAGCCAGCAGAAACCATTTCACCCCTATTTTCAGCTGTGAATCCTCTTCAAGTCACTTTGGACATTTTGAATTGTTTTTTTCTCTGCCATGATTCCCTGGCAGCCGCCCTGAATGCTCCCAGGTCTGTGTCTGCTTCTCCCCTAAATCAGTGCAAGGCCTCAGCATCAGGAGTTTGGACAGGATGGGCTCTGCACAGGGAGCAGAGAATCCCAGAAAGGTTTGGGTTGGAAGGGCCCCTAAAGCTCATCCAGTTCCAACCCCCTGCCACGGGCAGGGGCAGGAGATGCAGCTCTCCTTATCCAGCAGCAACACCAGCAGGGTCTTCTGGGGTATCTGCTTCTGTGTGCCCCAAAAGGGAGGGGGAAACCCAGCCAGCAGCCAGATGGATAAAGAGAGCAGGGATCTGAGAGGGTGTTGAGCTGACAGATTCCTGCATGCCCTCTGTGTTAGGGCTGGGTGCACTGAGGGTGCTCCCTGGCAGAAGCAGAGGTGCTGATGGACACCAGGGAATGCCAAATCCGTGCTGGGAGGAGCAGAGTGGAGCTGCCAGCATGGAGGAGCAGGCAGGCAGTACAGAAAAGTCACAGTGCGTGGAACACACAGACCCCTGGCTCCCCTTTGGTGACCCCAGCCTGGCAGCAGCTTCCCTCAGGCTGTTTGGTGCCTGGCGTTGGGCAGAACTGGGCCCTGGCACCTCGGGCACCTCGTGCCCAGAGGAGAAGCACATTCCTGCCTGTGCTCATCCCCAGGGACTGGTGGGGACATGGGGCTGGTGGTCCCTCAGCAGCGTGGCCAATGACCCCCCGAGACACCTGCAGGAAACGTGTTGGCTTGTGAATCCTCTGGGGGTGGTGGGGTGCTCGGGGGTGCCCTGACCTGTCAGCCAAAACTCTGCTGTGTATTTGAGCCTCAGAGCTCTGTGGGACCCTGTGTTGTGTGACAGCAGGGACACGGGGGCTGCATGGACACCCCTGTCACAGCCAGAACAGGGGGATGAATTTGGGCAAAGGGAGTTGCATACTCCCCTATTCCCCAGCCCACCCCATCCCAGGCTCCAGCCAGACCCCAGGGCTCCCCAGGGCAGCTGCTGCATCCCCAGGAGCTGGGGGAGGATTCCAGCACCTGCACACAGCCCCTGCTGCCTGGGGGGGTAGTGTGGATCTGCAAGGGGGACGAGGTGGCAGGGGACATCTGTCCCCAGGGCCATGTGGGTGGGTGTCCTCCACCCATCCACGCTCCCCCCGCAGGCTCTGGGATGCCCCTCTGCTCTCCCTTCCCAGTCCCCAGAGCTGGTGATTGCAGTTTGGGCAGTAAATCTGAACCATCCAATCGTGTTAAATTATTTTCCAAATGACGTGATTTCCCTGGTGCACATAAATGATCAATTTCATGTTTTATTCCTAGCGCTATTTTAGTAAGGAAAAAAAAAAAATCTCATTAAACTATCTTGATTAGAGAAAAGGGGCTTGTCATCACAGGGTGGACAAATGGTGTGAGGGCACTCAGCTATTTCCCTGAACGCACTGACACCTGCAGAAGAGGCCTTCAAAGACCTGAAGGTTATTTGCCCATATTACAAACGAGGTGAAGGTTAAAAAAGGTGATTAAAAGCATCTGGAAACCCAAATGTGACAGAGTCTTGCAGTAACCTCCAAGCAGGTTGATTTATGACAGGCTGGTCCCACCCGTAACAAGATTATAGCTTCTCCCCATCAGCCATTGTGATAAATACCAATTACCTACTTGAGGATTGCCATTCAAATTTGCCTAAGTAAGGAGCAGAATCATACATCTATGTTGATTACATATCAATGATGCGGTGGAAGCCTTTGCAACTTTTAGATCTGCTTAAGATATGCCGCCCTGATTTAGACAGCGATTTGCATACAATTTACCCATAAAGCTTTACTTTGAAAAGTATAATTACTTTTTTAATATTCTTCCTTCTGATTTGAATGTTAGAGAGGCCATATAATGAATTACTGCACTAATGAAGACAAACATGCTCTCGGGGTGTACAATGGGAGCATTGTTAAATAAACTTCCTGCATGCAACACATTTGTTGTGGTTAATCTTTAAATGGAGGCTCCGATTAATACCAGCACTTTTCTCCCCATAATTATTTTCCGAGGGATGTAAATCCCTGCCAAGGCTGCCCCAACGGTTCCAGCAGGTGCTGCAGGAGGCAGGAGGGCTCTGGGCACAGTGACCAGGCTCCAGCAGGGTCCGAGTGAAGGAGCCCCCAGGTCCTGGCCAGGAGCAGTCGCTGCCCAGAGCCTGCCAGGCTCTTGCCTGCCCAAGGTGTATCTTTTGAAGGCCTTTAATAAATCCCCACTTTACTCTCTTAACTCTGTCTAGCCTCTGTCCTAGGTAGCCACCCCAGGCATCAGTGTTACCCCGTCCCTGCCCATCCCAGGAGGTGACACCCACCTTTCCCACCTCCAGAGCCTCCCATGGGCTCTCCCACCCTGCCAGCACTGGCCCAGCCTCCAGCCCAGCCCCAGCCCTGCACTGCTTTGCATCTGAGGCTATTAAAACCTATTTTGTTGGAACGGGCCCAGCGAGGGAAGCGCTCCAGCTCCATGTGACAGCCTCATTATTCACCACTCTGCCAATCTTCATGTCATCGACAAATTCCATCCGGAGAGATTTGGTATTGACTGCCAACTTATTGATGGGCTGGTGAACAGCATCTGGCCAAAGGCTGATGCCCCCCCAGCGCTCAGATGGCCAGCCTGGGATCATTCCCTGGCTTGCAGTCCCGCTGCTCTCCTCACTGACCTTCAGGATGTCGCTCGGCTCCGTGTCTGCAAAGGTGTTTAACCACACCAAGCTGCACGCGAGTGACAGTAAGTGCTAAGCTTCTGGTGCACCTGATTTCCTGGGAGCTGCAGCAAAATCCACTGGGAAGCACCGGGCCTTCCACAGGAGCAGCTTAAGGGCTGTCAAATCTCATTTTTCTTCTCCCAGATGAGGCGCAGACCCCTCTGAACATGAGTTTCTGTCCTTGAGAGGAAGAAAGGGGCTGGTTCCTGCCCCAGGGGAGCTTCCAGGAGAGCCCTGAGGAGGGTGGCGAGGTGGGCAGCGTGCTGGCCATGGGGACCTGCAGCATCACCCAGCAGGGTGCAGAGGCACCGGGGGACACTGCCACTGTGTGAGCACCAGCAGTGGCTCCCAGCCAGCTCTGCTCAGGGGCAGAGCATTCCCTGAACCCAGGTCCCCTGAGGTGTCACCTCTCCCCAGCCCACCTCAGCCTGTCCACCACGTGGGGTCTTTCCCAGCCGCCTTCAGAGGCAGCAGGAGGCTCCCTGAGGAGGTCACTGCCCACTGCGGAGCCACGCTGACCCTCACCCTGGTCACTACCTGCACGGCCACGTGCTGCAGCACCACTGCTCCCCCAGCACTGCAGCAGTGCCCGGCTCCCCCCCAGTGCCCTCTGCCTGTCCTGGGCAGCATCCTGGGCAGGGCCAGGGGGTCCGGCTGGCTGTGGGGGTCCCTGGCACGGCAGCTGCTGCCTGCACGGGCTGGTTTATGAGGGATGGGAAAGCACCGGACCCTTCCCAGTCCCGACAGGGCAGAGGAGGGGCAGGGGAGGAGCAGGTCAGATAACGACCTTGCCCAGCTTGTTAACCTCCAGCTCTCCCTGTAAGGTACTCCACTCTTTTTTAATTAAAGCCCAGTGTTGTTTAACAATTAACAGGTCTGAAGGAAGTGCTTTCCAGCACAGACTTACCGGGAGCTGCAGGAACTGTCCGAGGCCTGTTGAAGTGAGAGCTGCCCTTGAGAAGGAGAACCAGGTCATGCCACCCCCTGCACTCCCTGCCAGCTCCTCCTGCATCACCAGGCTTGTGGGCACTGGGTTGGAGAGGCTGGAGCTGGAGGGCAGCAGGAAACGCAGCGAGCTCCACAAAATGCCCCTGCTGCTCGTGCCCCTGTTGGACCATCAGGATCTGGTGGGAACGAAGCCGTTCTGGGCTGCCAGGGAGGGACACAGTGAGATGGAGACAGCTGCAGCCTTCTCTCAAGGAAGCCAAAACCAGGCACACTCCAGCAGGAGAAAGGCCCAAGTGTTTTGTGTGGTGGGGACGGAGCAGCTGAGCACAGTGCCCTGGCAGCACTGCATCCTCATCCCCACCAGGAGCCAAGGGGATGAGGATGCAGTGGCTGCCCCGGGCACCTGGTGGATGTGACATGGCCAGCAGTTTGTGAGGGACTGTGTCCCCTCCTGGGCCACTCAGGACAGGACAGCCCTGGCCGTGGGCTGTGCCTGCCAAGCACGGGGGTTCTGCAGCTTGACCCCCCTCTGGGGCCTGCAGAGCCCAGGGCCCCTGAGCCTGTGGGCGGCTGCCCCGGGGTGGTGAGGTCAGACGGCCTCGGCATCACCGGGGCTGAGGGACGCTGCTGGGGGGCCTGGGAGGCCCCTGATGGAGATGCCAATGGACAGGTACCACCTTCAGCCAGGCAGATCCCTCCTGCACACCCTGTGGGCTGCTCCCAGCTGAGCCTCCTGAGCAGGGGGACATGCCAGTGCCCAGGGCTCTGCACCAGGAGCCAGCCTGTGCTGGCGTGTCTGCGAGAGGGCTGGGCGAGGCTGGCTCTCTGCTTAGAGGGCCTCTGGCTTCTGGAGGGCAGAGATGGGCCTCCAGCCTCTCTGGCCAGCAGCAGGACAGCCCCAGGACTGGGACATCCGTGGTTTGTGACATGCCACATGCACTGGGATCGCGAGGGAGCGGCCCCGTGAGGGTTAACCTGGGAATCAGCCAGGCAGCTGCCAAGGCACTATAGATTTTGGAGCAGTAACTCTTCAGCTGGAGAGTGAAAAGAGGACAGCTAATGAGGCTCATGAGATCTGTTAATACTTAACCCAGTGCAACACCTACCAGCCCTGCCAATAAATCAGCGGTGAGCACCAGCACCTCGCTCTGGTGTGCCAGCACAGCCCCAGCATCCACAGGAGATCCCTCCCTCCACCACCACCACGGGGCCTGAGCTTCCCTCTCCAGCTCTCATGTCACAGCAGTGCAGGGCAGACCAACATGTTCAAACCCCTGTGCTTGGGACAAAACACTTTGGAGATGTCTGGAGGCCATCCAGAGCCTCCATCTCAGAGAGATTAGGGTGAAGGTTCAGCCTCATGGTCTGAGGGTGGGGGGCATGGGGGAGTGCAGCTTGGAATCCAGGTTTTTAGAGCCTCTCTAGGAAAATGCAGCCTTGGTTTAATCAGCACTGATTAACCTCTGCTGCAGTGAGCTGCCCGCAGCCCTGCACGCCCAGGGTTTGATTTCCAGCTCTGATTCCTGAGATGCTCAGAGACGTCTGTGCTCCTGCACAGCACCAGGATTTGTTTCTCATGAAGCAATCATGACCAAAGAACAGTGGCAGGGCTCACTCAGTGGGACCCTCTTAGAAGAGCATGGTTAAAGAGCATGGTTAAAGAGCTGCCCTCTCCCATGAGAAATACTCCCATGAGTGCTCTCCCTGGGAGGTGTACGACATTTCAGGGCAAAGCTCCCCCTGTCCAGACTTTTCTACTGCCCCTCTAACAGCAGAACACAAACTGGGCTTGTTAAACCACACTGGAGAACCTTCAGTGGTAAAGGGAAGGAGGACAATCATCTGCCATGCTGTTGTGGACACACTTCTGGCCCCACGGTCTGATGGTAGGGCTCGGGAGAGATCTGTCTTTGTTTCCTGGTACTGCTGCCACCACAGACGTGCCAGGTCCCAGGAAATGCCAGAGCTTCAAACATTCCTGTGCTGGGTGAGGGTGGCACAGCTGGATTCCTGGTCAGAAGATGTGGTGTCACCTTGGCAGGATGTGGATGGTTCCCTGCTTAGGGCCTGGCTGTGTCTGCCCCTTGTTGTGTCTGCACTGGGCATCTCTGTTCATTTTCTTGCTCATGGAACAAGTTTGGATCAGCTGGTGGGACCCAAAATACTCACAGGCTCTGGGATCTGCTCTGATCACGTTCAGGTATCAGAGGTGTCTCCAGTGGGGCTCTCTGAAATCTGCTGTGGTCAGACATGAGTGAAACATTACAACATCAGATCAGCAAAAATGATACTGAATTCCTGTCCTTTAAAAGAAAAGTAGTGTTTTGGAATGATCTCAGTTTTAATGACCTAAAAATTTCCATCGGTTACATTTCCTCCTTCACCAAAAAGAAAAAAGAGATAAGACTGGAAAGAAGAGAAGAAAATAATAAAAAAAAAAGGAACAGACAAAGCCCCAGGTCTGAAAACTGCTGAGTTTTGGGAGGAGCTTGAGGACACCTGGAATAAACTAGAAGAAAATATTTCAGAGGAAGGTCTGTGACTGGCCTATTTCTGCTGGTCCTGGTAACGTCACTGCAGCGTGCATTTGTCACACCAGGGCATGGGGGATGTGATGAGATCCAGGGCAGGGGGCTCCAGAGGGGCCTGTGGGCAGCTGCTGGTTGGGATTTTACTGGGATCTGGCACTTTCCTTCTGTCCCACTGCATGGTTCATTGTGTGAGCTCGAGCCGATACACCAGGGAGGAATTACTGAGCTCCAAAATCATGGATGCTGCCCTGCTGTCCTCAGCACCTCTGCAAATCCAGCAAGAGAGAATTGCATTTCTGCTCGATGTGCCAATCCCCACCATTCCATGGAATCTGGGTCACATTCCTCTAACAAGAAGCAACTTTTCTTTGTGAAGTCCAGCAGGTCTGGGCTGACCTTGGGCCAAAGATGAGAGTTTGGGTCTTTCCCTGGGGCTTCTGTGCCCTGCCTTGGAGTACAGAGGTGCCACGTGGTGGGGTGCACCTGTGCTGTCACTGATCCTGTCTGGCCAAGGTGGGACAGCAGAGCTGACCTCGGGTAGTGCACACACATCTGGGCATGGGGTGGAGCAGCTCCAGTGCCCTGAGGTAAATTTTCATAGGGTCATTAAGGTTGGGAAAGACCTTTAAGTTCAGCCCAGCACCAACACCACGGTCACCACCAAAACGTGTTTTGAAGTGTAGAGTTTTGAATTCCTTTCACTCGGTGCTTTTGCATCATCTTCTGTGCTCGGTCTTTGCTGACCTTGGGAGATGTTTTGCAGAGAGAATTTTCTTCCAAATGATGACATTTTCTTTTGGTGTGTTGTCATGACATGTACCCCAAACATCTCTGTCTGCTGTTCCACTTTGCCAGCCTCTTCAGGAACTCTTGAAAGCCAGTGCTGGAGCAGCTCCCCAGTAGCCACAATTTCACATTCATCCAGTGTTTTTTCCTTATCAGGACTGATGGATGCTGCCTCTCAGGTGCTCTGGACCTGTTGGCTGATGGTTTCCATGTAAAGGAAAATGCAAATTGGCCTTGCCCAGAATTGTAAATCAAGCTCAAAAATCAGATTTCAGCACAACTGATGGAGCACGTCCTGCCTTCTTGGACTGCTTTTATCCATCGTGGCTACCCAGAGCAGCTGTGGCTGCCCCTGGATCCCTGGCAGTGCCCAAGGCCAGGCTGGACAGGGCTTGGAGCAGCCTGGGACAGTGGGAGGTGTCCCTGCCATGGCAGGGGTGGGTGGGAATGGATGATTTTTAGGGTGTGATCCAAGCCATTCTGTGAGTCTGTGATTCCATGATCACCCCGTTCCCAATCAGCCCCCAGGCCCTGCAAACTGGCACACCTGAACGAGCACCAGGGCTCATGTGATGCGAGGGGCTGGGTGGGTAAAAAACATCACAAGATGCACCCTGGGATCACGAGATCTGGGCACTCTGCAGGGACTCAGGGCTTGTCTCTGTCCTGCCCAGCCTCCAGCAGGGCATCCCCACGGGATGGGCTCTGGCTCCCACCTGCTCCTGTGGGCAGGACCCTGCTGGCCCGGAGCCACCAGGGATGGGTGATCCTTTCCTAATCACCCCGGCACAAGGTGACACAGGTTTCATTTCACACTTGTCAGGTGCTGACCCTTCTCCTGGGACTGGAGTGGCCTCTGTCCTGGCAGGGAGGCAGAGCTAACCAGGCTCAGGGGACACGGCCTGGAAGAGCGAGGGACCGTGACCGAGGGCCTGCCAGTACATTTCCCTGGTGGCTTTCTAACTGTGACAAGTTAAAAAACAAAACAAAAAGAAGGCAAGCAGTCAGCCAACCCACTTAACTGCAGTTTTCCTCCATCAGGATCTATTTAGTTTTATTCAACCTGACATCTCTCAGAGAGAAGAAGAAATTCTGGGAGCCTAAAGCCAGAGGGAGACCACACAGTGTGTACTGGCCGTGCTGGGGGAGCTCATCTCCCTTATTGCATCTGACACCAGGCAGGACGAGCCAGGGTCTGCAGCTGTGGGTGTGAGGAGGCTTTCCAGGGCTGGAGGCAGCCTCCCCCCGCCCGCTGCCTGTGCACACAGCAGCATCCTGCTCTCCCTGGGGCTTCCCAGAGCCTGCTGGAGCCTGCACTGCCCTAGACCCCGAGTCCCTGGGTCTCCAGCATGCAAGAGGAGGTGGCTTTGGGCACAGCCCTGCTCCAGGATGCTCCAGCCATCAGCTGGCGAGGAGGAGGTTAAGCTGATGGCACTGGAATCCACAGCTGGATGTGAGCAGAAGCACATCTGTATTGCTGCTTTCCAGGAAACCCCCTTTTCAGCCCAAATGGAGAGGATTTGGCAGTCTGGAACGCAGAGAAGGGGAAGGAGCAGAGCCACTGGGACCCACTGCTCCCCACAGCACTGCCCTTGACTGGGGGATTTGTCACCCACCAGGGCCCGGGGCACGCGGTGACACACAGGGCAGGGGGAAGCACTGAAGGCTGCCAGGCCGTGGAAGGCAGGGAGTTCCCAGCCTACACAGGTTGCAATGTTCCCATCAGATTCCAGCATTTTGGGCACAGCTCCTGCCAAGGCTGGCTCGAGTGGCCCAAGGCCACAGTGCTGATCCAGGAGAAGGTGCCCAAGGGTGGGGGAGAAGCGAGGGCACTGCCAAAGCCACGCTGTGGAGGGCATGTGTGTGTTTGGCACTCCATAATGATGACGCCACGGCATCAGCCCATCCTGCCCCACTCCCAGCCAGGTCTGACCACGCTCCAGGGCTGGAGCAGGCCCTGGGAAGGAGACACTCTGCACCCAAGGGCCTCTCTCTTTGCCTTGGAAGGAAGCTCAGCCTGTGCTTGCCAACACGGCTGCAGGACAAGCAGCTGGCTGAGGAGACGTCTGCACTGCTGATGCCAAATTGTCCCAGACAGGACAGTCCTGGGGGAGCTCGTCACACCCCTGGCAGCAGCACAGACCTGTAACAGAAGAGATTTCCCAGCTCAGCTTCTCCAGGTGTTCCCATCCTCACTCAGGTGAATTCTCCACCATTTCCCCGGCTGCAGCTTCCGAGAGGGGCACAGGTGACCCTGAACCTGGGCTGACCCTCTCTGAGAGCTGCCAGAGCCCCCAGACCTGTCCCTATGGGTCATTCTGAGCTCCCTCCCTGCTGCCTGCACAGATGCACTTGCCCAGCTCTCCTTGCTGAGCGATTTTGGTGCAGCAGCATCACCCCCAGCTGACTTTGTACTGTGATGCTGCAGGTCCTGCCCCCAAAATGCTGCTGCACTCACCCCTGCCCAGCTGGTGTTCCCCCTGCATCACACCTCTCTGCTCCTGGTTTCCCTCTTAGCAGCATGTCCATCCTCAGATTCTGGGGTCAGTTTTGTGCCCCCCATGATAAGACAGACATTGAAATGCTGGAGGGTGTCCAGGGCAGGGAATGGAGCTGGGGAGGGGCTGGAGCCCCAGGAGAGGCTGAGGGAGCTGGAAAGGGGCTCAGCCTGGAGAAAAGGAGGCTCAGAGGGGCCCTTGTGGCTCTGCACAACTCCCTGGCAGGAGGGGACAGCCATGGGGGTCGGGCTCTGCTCCCAGGGAACAAGGCAAGAGGGAACGGCCTCAAGTGGCACCTCAGGAGATTCAGGCTGGATATCAGGAAAAGCTTATTTACTGAGGGAGTGGTCAAGCATTGGAAGGGGCTGCCCAGGGCAGTGGTGGAGCCACCACCCCTGGAAGTGTTCAAAAACCAAGCAGCTGTGGCACTTCATGATATGGTTCAGTGGGCACGGTGGGATTCCGTTGAAGGTTGGACTTGATGTTCCTGGAGGTCTTTTCCAACCCCAACGATTCCATGATTCCTAACTGCTTATCTCCATCCCTGTCCCCCTCTGTATTCCCTGCAGGATCTCCTCTGCGCTGGCACCACCCCGAGCCCAGAGTGCACCTTCCCCACGCCGAGCCCTCGTGCAGCAGCACACCCCGCTCCTCTGCCACCTGCCACAGCCCAGGACACGGCCCCCTCACCTGCCCCGAGCCAGCATCTTGGCCCAGGATGGTGCAGGCACAGGGAGGGCTCAGGGAAGAGCAGCAATGAGTGGAGGTGTGCAAGGCCTGGCTGCCTGGGAGAGACAGAGCAGCTCAGCCTATTTACTTTATCAAGGGGAGGTTAAGGGGCAGCTTGATCATGGTCTATAAATACTTATGGAGGGAGGAGATTTCAGATAATGGAGGGGTTTTTAATCTAGCAGATAAAAAATGTAATGAGATTCATTGGCTGGAAGCTGAAGCTAGAAAAACCTAAATTGGAAATAAGATGCATCTTTTAAGCAGGGAGTATAATTAACTATTGGAGCAATTTGCTAAGAGATGTGGCGGATTCTCCATCATTTGTGGTCTTTAAATCAAGACTTTCTAAAAGACAGGCTCTCCCTCAGCCAGGTGGCACCGGGTTCCACAGTGCCAATGCTGGGGGAGAGCAGTGTCCTGCCCTGTGGAGGTCACAGCAGGTGCCCTCAGTGCCCTGTGGTGACACCCAAATCCCTGCTGCCCTCCCAGGCCGGGCTCTCCATCACTCACACCCCACGTGCACAAGGGCAGTAAATTCCTGTATGAGAATGAGAGTGGGTTCCCTCTGGGAGCTGGGGGATGGATCCAGCGAGGAAGCAGACCCTGTGCACCCCTGCACACCTCCTGCTTGCCCAGCTCACCCACCCAGGGCATGGCTGAGACCGTGGAGAGGATCCGGAGCCCTGTGGTCTCATGCACCCTCAGCACCCTGGAGGGGCAGGAGGGCAGGAGGGCAGGATCCCTGCTCAGGCCCGTGCAGAAGGCTGTGTGCACCACCCACCTTGTCACCAGCCCCACTCCTGACCCACAAACACCCCCCGAGCTCTCCAGGCCACAGCTCCGAGCCCTGCCCTTGGCCCTGGTGCTCGGGGTGGCTTTCCCAGAAGCCTGGCAGCCTCACACGCTCCCTCACTGGTGCTGTTACTTCCCTGCCTCTTTTTTTCCCCTTGGTTTCTTTCTTGATATTTTTTCCTTGCTGCCCTAATTTTTTTTTCCCCCTATAATTTTCTCCATTGACTTTAATTAAGCTCTCCCCAGGCTCGCTCTGTAGGCAGGCTTCCCCGGGTCTAATTAGACTCTCATCATAAGTAATCTACATGGAAAGCAAACATGTGTGTGTGTGAGAGAGCCAGTGAGATTTATAGAGAGCATGCAGGGAGCAGATGGGTGCATAAAACACTACAAATAATTCTGGTACAGATGCAGAAAAGGCAGGCGCTACGGTGAGGACTGGAGCCTTCCCCACATGCTCACATAAGTCAAATCTCTGTCTCACTCTCTCTCTAGGTATCACCACATTTCCCACCATAAAATCAATAGTGCAGATCAGAGTAAATCATCTTTGACTGGGGAAGCAGGGCTCGGTGATAGCAGCGATTCCCAGATGAGACTTAAGGAGATGTCTCACACTGATCTGTTCCTAACCATGTACTTAAGAGCCAAGGTGTGTGCTGAGGTAATTACCAGGGGTAGGCTGCCCGTGGTGGGAGCTCTGAGCTGTTTGCTCAGGGATGGAGGATGGTTTATGGTGTGGGGTCGGGAGCTGCTGCCCTCACACCTCCCCGACACGGCGCTGCCAGGAGAGGAAATTGCCCTGAGGGGAAAGAGCTGGGAAACAGGCAGGTTGGAGAAAGATAAAAATACCCACCGGCTGGGAGGCTGGGAGCTGCTCCCTGCCCCGATCCTGCCCCGGGCTGCTTGCTGCCCTGGAGCCCGCTCTGCCCTGCCATAGGGCTGTGCTCGGGGGCACCAGGGGTCTCGGGATCCCCTGGGCAGCCTGTGGGAGAGGGAAGCCAAGGTCCAGCTCCATCTCTGACCCTTCGGTTCTCCCTGCACTGCTGAGGGCACCTGCTGTGTCCGAGGTGGGGAGGGGACCCAGCACCCACCACGGGGCTCTGAGCCCCTTGCCTTGGAGCTCCTGGTGCTTCTGTGGCCAGGAGAAGGGGTCTGTCCTCTGCCCACTGCACAGCTTCGGGGATTTTGTGCCCCATCCCCTCACCGGGATCAGCATGGGCAGCCATGTGGTGCAGAGAGGAAGCCACCAGAGCTGGCTGAGATGCTCGTCTGTCAGCTGAGCTTGTCAGGGCCTGGCACTGCCCTAGGATGTGGTCTGTGCCCCGTGGGCTGGACTCACCCTTTCCCCCTCTCACTGTGCCCCTCACTTCTTTCCTGACATCCTCATCCTCTTCATCACTGCCACGGGATAGGGCTGGCACTGATCATTCCCAGCAGGGTCCCACCATGGACAGAGGCTGACTGGGAACACTCTGGTGCCTCTGTCCACCACAGTGAGTGTCCCAGAGGAGCACACATGGCTTCCTAGACTGTGTGCCCAGCACGGGGTGACACCCAGAGTGTCACACAGCAGAGCCCTGCTCAGCTCTGCCTGGCTGTGGGGTCACCTCTGCCCTTGGGCGACAGAGGCCAAAGTCCCTCAGGTGTGGTGTGCTGGGCAAAGGCATGGACAAGACTCCCAGGCACAGGGTGGGATTGATGGGATTGTCCTGTGCCAGGAGCTCGATGTCCTTATCCAGCTGAGGATATTCTGTTATTCCCTGAAGCTATGCCTGGGTGTTTGCAAATGGGACATGATGGGAGAGGCTGAGATGGGCGAGTTCAGGAGTCACATGTGGCAAAGGTGTCATCAGCAGTCTCACAGGGTTTGGATGTGTCCCACGCTGGCTCTGCCCCAGGACACTTCTGGCAGGAGCCCCAGGAGGTTCCTGGTGGCAGCTCCCTGCCCCCTGGCCCTGCAGTGTCCCCCTGTGCCTCCCTAGCCCCTTGCGTGGAAGGATGGTGTGGGAATGGGCTGGGCTGATGGAGGGGCAGAGAAGGGTCTGTTCTGCCACACCACGGGGACAGACCCTCCTCTTGGGTGCTCTCTGCTCACCTGGCATGGCACCCCCACTCACAGGGTGCAGGGTCACCCAACACCAGTTTTTGGGGTGGGTGTCCAGCAGGAGGGTGCAGGCAAGTCCCACTTACCCTTGGAGCAGAAGTTTGGGCTGAGCCTGGCGCTTGGGTCTTGGCCACTGTGTGCACACTAACGGCCTCATTTCCTGGGGACAATGACAGCCTGGGCCCCAGGTGGGAGCACGTGGCTCTTGGGGAGTTGTACTGATGGGACAGCTCTGAGAGAGGAAGGAAGTGCTGCTGGCCATGGGGCAGGGCTGGGGATTCACTACATTTAAAGACAGAAGGAACTCCTGGGCCACTGAGATCTGGTGGTTTTGGCTTTGCCTGGTGGGAGCTGTCACTGGCGTGTCCTTGGAAACATGCCTCGAGCAGGCAGCTGGAGCAGGTTTGCAGCTTGAACCCAAAGGTTGTCACTGAAGCACCTTTGCAGAAGCACCAAGGCATGGACTCTCCCCCTCTTGTAGCTAACCTCCCATGCACTGAGAACATCTGCCTTGTTCCCAGCAAAGCTGGTTCTAGCTGAGTGTCCAGGCTGCTCTGGGTTCTGCCCCTGTGGACCATGGGATTCAATCCCTTTCCAATTTAGCCTTCCTGTTGAGTTGTGCTTCCTGAACGTCCCCCCACAAGGTGTTTTTTTCCAGGTTTTGTGTAATTTCTGTGTCTCTTTCCTCAGCACCTGCAAACTTTCCACATCCTCCAGAAAATCCAGACACCAGAGCCACATCCAGCATTCAGGTACCTGCCTGAGCAACGCTTTTCCATGTGGTGTGCAACTGGGCTGTGGAACTCATCCCCACGCTGCCTCACAAAGGCCAAAAATGTCAGTGTCTGGAAAGGCAGGTTAGACAAATTCCTGGACAGCAGGGCCACCAGTGACTGCCACAGGGGCTGCTGGACTGACCCCAATGCTGTGTGCAGCTCCTGCATCGTTCCTGAAGCCAGGAAAAATATTGTGGGAAAGGATGGCTCAGTGCTGGCCTTGCACCTCGGAGCATCTGCTGCTGGTTGGAGACAGCCCAGGGCTTGGATGGAGCTCGGGTCTGGCCCTGTCCAGCCACTCCAGTGTCCCTGTGTGGTTTGACTCGGTGTTCTTAGAGGTCTTTTCCAACCTAAATAATTCTCTGCTTCTCTGATTCTGTGTGTGTGGAAAGAAAGGGACTTCAAATGGTCAAACACCAGCTTCTCCCATGGGGGTGGATCCCTTGGGCTGCTCACCCCAGGCTCCCCTGCAGACACTGGAGACAAAAGGGCATTTCCAGGATGGGAATTAGCTTGTCCTGAGCCACTCATGTGCAGTGGGGTGGATAACTCATCCTCTTGCTGCTGACCTGAGGTGTGGGAGACACAATTCCCAGGGAAACACCCCCCTGAGCTGCCTTGGGCCAGCACTGCCTCCCAGAAGGGAGGGTGCTGGCCTTGCCTCACCCTCTGCAGGGGTCATGGCCAGCGCTGCAAGCTCCTGCTGCAGCTGGAAAGCCTGGGGTGGGGTAGGCACAGCTCCCTTCCCTCCTCCCCTCCTGGACCATCCCATGATGAACTCAATGACCTTGAGAGGGTTGGGAGAACCAGTCCCAGCCAAACTGGAGCTCTCTGCAGACCCCCAAGGCATGGGCATTCCCCAGAGAGCCCTTCCAGTTGTCTGCAGGGTCTGAAACCACCAAATCCAGCATCAGGCCCCTGTTTGAAGGTACCTGTGGAGGAAAGGGGGGTGACTAGAGGACACAGACATCCACTCAGGCAGTTCACACCAATCTCAGTAACTCATCACTCCTGCAGCTCACGAACCTCCTCTGGGCTCTTGTGATGCTCGTGGGGTCTGAGCTCTAGACCTGCCCAATATGATGCACCTCATTTCTCTGGTCACAAAATCATTTAGCACTAACTGTGCAGGGCTGCAGAAACCCTCAGCTAGCTCTTTTCAGACTCTTGACATGTGAAATTAGACTGATTATTGAGATCACTATTATTTTTAGGGCGATATGAAAATGTTTGTCCCATGTAGATGTTGTTTGACATTCTCCTTAGGTACCGAGAGCCTGAAGAGCTCTTCATTGTCCTCGCGCGTTGGAAGTGCTTCCTCCCAAACACACAGAGCAGAAATGCTCCCAGGTCACGTCTGCCTCTCCTGCCTCGTTATGAGCAATTTCACCATCTCTGTGTAGCAGCACCCTTTGCCATTGCTGGGGTTTCTGTTTTTCCTAATAGACTTCTAAAACCTCTTCACTTTGCCAGCCCGGGAGCTTGGCCCAGTCCTTTTGCCTCTTGTGATTTGAGGATTGTCTCTCTCTGCCCAGGGGAGCAGGCATGGAGAGGTGGGAGAGGATGAGGAGAGGGATGAAGGATGGGATGAATACCAGGAGGGTGTGGGAAGGATCAGAGTTGTGTTCACAGGTCTGAGCTGCTCCTGGAGGGCAGCTGGAGGTGGGGCTGTCACAAACCCCGCAGGTGGCCCTGGTGGCATTGGCAGATGGAACACAGGGAGGGACGAGGCTGGGGACTGAGAGTCTGGGGGAAATGGAGCTGTGCTGGGCTGGTCACACCCCACTTTGTGCTGAGGATGTCTCTGAGCAGCAGAGTGCAGCAGGGCAGGGCACAGCTAGAGCAGCCCCACATCACAGCCCCTGTCACCCTTCTCCTTCTCTCTTGGTGGCACCTGCAGGCTGGAGATGCACAACGGGCTGCCAGGGTGGAGGGCAGGGAGACATCACCCCTCTCCAGCACACACTCTGCCCCCTCTTTGGGGTAAATACAATCTCCTTTACAAACAGCCTCCACTCTGGGGGATGGAGAGAGCTGGGGTTGAGAGAACTGAGGTTGTTCAGCCTGGAGAAGGTTCTGGTTGAGCTTATTGTGACCTTTCAGTAGATCCATAGAACCATAGAGTCATGGTAGGGTCTGGTTCGGAAAGGACCTTTCAGTGTCTTCTCATCCTTGCTGCCATGGCAGGGACACCTCCCACTGTCCCAGGCTGCTCCAGCCCCAGTGTCCAGCCTGGCCTTGGGCACTGCCAGGGATCCAGGGGCAGCCCCAGCTGCTCTGGGCCTCACTGCCTCACTGGAGAAAACTTCTTCCTTAGATCTAATCCAAACTGACCTCTCTGCAGGTTAAACCTGTTACAGGTAAATAATGTGATGGCTGGCTCTCACAATGAAGGGTGAATGTGTTCAGAGAGGCTCTGTAGATGATAGGAACGTTTCCCTCCCCCGTACATCGTTAGCAGGGCTAGCCCGAGCAGGGGGGTATTTGGGAGGGTCGGCCCGTTCCTCTGGCAGCTCCCGACCCCCAGCCAGGGTGTGAGGAAGTGATCTCCAGCACGGAGCAGAGACGGAGGAGCCGATGGACAGGGATTTAGGAGGGCTGGGGGTATGAAAGGTAGAACATCCATTTTGTAGAGGAGCACGTGGTGGATGAGCCCTTGCTCCCAGTGCTGTTTGTTTCTCCTTATTCAATCTCCTGTTGTATTCCACTGAGGTTTTTAGTAAACCTTTTGAAATTAAAAGGTGAGCATTGTTTGTTTCTCACAAACCCATTCCCCACTGTCCTGTCGCAAAAGTGAAGGAAGTTTCCCTGACAAAAAGTGAAGGAAGTTTCTCATCTGATTTAGGACTGATCATTTATCTTCAGTTTTACCTTTCAGCCCCTAAATGAAAAGTCACGGGGGCTCTGCCTGACCATGTGATGACTTTCTTCAGCAGCCTGAGAATTCCCAGATTTCTGGCATTGCCCAGAGACACCTGTGAGAGGAGGAACATTCTTGTTTGCAGCCTCTCTTGGCTCTCAGCCTTTGCTGCCTCCATTCCCTGGTGTGGGACAGCCCCTGCCTGGCCCACACGGATGTGGAAGGACGTAGAGGGGAGGACACAGTCCCAGGGCAGTGTTGCTGGTCCCCTTGTCCTGCTGTAGGTTCCCTCCCTCCCATCCAGCCCCCACCGCCTCGGTCTCACAAACCTCTCACTGAGTATTTGTTTCAGATATTTAAATACATCTCAGGGTTCAGATCGCAGCTTCTCAACAGCAGTTAAATAAGTAACACATTCATATTTTGTAAACTGTTTCTCACAGCTTGTTTATTTAGGGTTATAACTCGATTTGGGCTCCTTATGGAAGTGTGACTCATTGTTTAATGTGTCAGCTCATTAGCAATACTTGTTTTTGCCTTATATTTCTGTGCTACCACTAATTGCTGAGCCCACTGTGAGCTTCAGCTTCCAATGACACTGTGGAAAATGCAAGAAAATAGATCAGTTACTAGATAAAAGGCAACAGAAATAAACAAACTCATGAACCTGCAGAGGAAGCTTTTTAGCTGCTGTGATTTTACTTCACAAGGAGACCTCCCTCGTTTGGGAAATTGATACCACCAGCTCCGGGGATCTTGTGTCAGGAGGATTTGAGCAAGACCAGGCTAAGGAAAACCACAGGGAAGGCAATGCATCAGGGTCACTTCTTCACATCAGCACAGGTGGGTGCCACACCTGCAGCTCGAAAGCCACCAGCCTGCCCTCTCTGAGGAGCTGCTGCCCTGGCAGAGGAGAAATCGAGGGGCTGGACTTGAGTATCTTTGTAGTGCAATCTATTTCTTTGATGCACGGTCCCTGAGGGCTGGGCCAGAGGTGCTCAAACCCTTTGGGAAGGCACATCCCAAAAAATGTCTGTCAAGGACTTGCTAACGAGCAAACCTGACCAAAGCATCCTCTGTGGAGAGCCTGCAGGTGAGGCTGGAAGCATCTTCAGCCTCCTGCCATGCAACTGCTGCAAAAGGCACCCTGGCAGGAGGGTGGCTCCCCTGGGGCTGCAGGTCTGGGGTCAGCACCTCCTCCTCCATCCTGATCCCTCAGCCTGAAGCAGTTGGTAGGAGAAGTGTCTTGGCCACAGGAGAGGTGGTTTCCACCTTGCTCAGGGCATCTGACATCTCTAGGAATTGACAGCTGGAGATGGAAAAGCCCATTTTTGTCATTTAGATTTCATGGGCTCTCTGGAACAAGCCTTGAAAATGCTGATGTTCATGGTCACAGTCTTTGGCAGAGCAATTGTTCTGGACATGTGAAAATCAGCCTTCCTTGCTTGTGTCCCCACTTGCTTCCTGGCTTCCTTGATTCCTTCCTTTTCTCTGCATCACTCAAGCAAGATTTTTTTTTTCTGCTTTGCTGGCAGAAGCTTCTTTCTAAGAAGAAAACGGCTGCTTGTTTCCACATAGTTTTATGAGTTTTCATAAGTATTTAAAGGAATAACAGCCACCAAATGAAAAGCGTTTTATGGGAGGGAGAATGAAGGAAAAACCCACAGAACTGGAGGGGTTGGTGATGATGACGAAGAAAGGGGAAAAGAGCCAGAGCTGCCTGATTAATGTGTTTAACTTTTCCCTGCTTGCAGAGCCCCCAGGGAGCACTGGTGGGAAGGGGTTGCTGGAAGAGGCTGTCGGGTCTGTGGAGGAGTCAGGCTGGGAGCGACAATTTCTGGTCCATCCTCCCACTCCATCCTCTGGCCCCAGCACCTCTGCTCCCTGCCAGGAGGATGGAGCCCCTGCAGGCAGCTTCTTCCCCCTGCCCACAGCACAGCAGAAGAGCCAACACTGCCAGTCCCTTCCCCGCCAGCCTTGGGTGGGTGGCACTGGGACATGTCAGGCCCTGCCTTGCCCTGGGTCCCTGTGACATGGGAGCAGCAGAGGAGGCACCAGCACAACGTGACAGGCCTCAAGAGCAGCATTTCAATTAGGAACAGGAAGGCCACGGAAGGCTAAGCAAACTCAGGCTGTCCAAAGGAGGCTGCAGGAGCCAAAACTCCAGGGTTGCGTTTCTGGCCAGAAGTGCTGCAGATTTGGAAAACATCTCCACTGGAGCGGGGGAACATCCAGCCTGGGTATGGAATGATTAGAGAGAGTCCAAAGGAGGGACAAGGAGATGCTGAAGGGCCAGGAGGGGCCACAGGAGGGATTGATGAGGGCTCTTGGTGTGTCCAGCTGGAGCAGAGCTCACCGAGGGCAGAGCTCAGGGGGCTGCAGCTCCTCCCGAGGGGCAGCTCCCATCTCTGCTCTGGGACAGGGACAGGGACAGGGACAGGAACGGCTGGAGCTGGGCCAGGGCAGGCTCAGGCTGAGCTCAGGGCAAGGTTCTTCCCCCAGAGGGTGCTGGCACTGCCCAGGCTCCCCAGGGCATGGGCACGGCCCCGAGGCTGCCAGAGCTGCAGGAGCGCTTGGACAGCGCTCCAGGGATGCCCAGGGTGGGGTTGTTGGGGGCTCTGGCAGGGCCAGGAGCTGGGCTGGGTGATCCTGGGGATCCCTGGAGCTCAGGGTGTTCTGTGACTCCATGACTGATAAGAGGTGCTCCTGGTGGAATCAGATAAAACAGAGCCTCTCCTGCCCAAGAGCTCTGCCCGGGTATGGGGAGCGCTCCCCAGCCTTCCTCACCCGCTCAGTTTTCCAAGGCAGCCTTTGGGATATGCCAGGGCTGCAAAGGATTTCTCAGCACTGCTGAAAAAATGGGCTTTAAAATACAACGTTAAAGCCCTCTGTTACCCTCCCACAGTGAGATCCAGCACAGGGAGATCCCTCACACTGGATGCCTGTCCTAAAATCTCACTGTCCCTCTGTGGGCAGCAGGTCCAGTGCTCCAGGAGCTCTGCAGGAGGGACACTCACCCCACCTACCCCAGCCTGGTTACAGCCCAAGACACTCTACCTCCATCCCTGCTCAGCATTGCAGACAGCAAACAAAATTCCTTGTCTGGGAGATGTAACAGGGCAGAATTGCGTTTTCCAGCACTGAGGAGGGCTCTGCAAACAATGGAGATTAAAAAATAAATAAAAGCTATAAAAACTGCTCAGCAATGTCCTTTTAAATTATATTTTTTTTCTGAAAATATGCAATAAATCCCATGCAAGAGTCATAAAAGTACCTGAAATGCTCCTAGAAAGATTTATGGGCACCTTACCACTATTCTCAATAAAGTGAATATGCTGGTTCCAAAATAATTTCTCATCACCCATACTTCAAATTCCTGAACTCCTTTCAGTGAGCCTATCCCAAGAATTACTGTAACGTCAGGATGGCTGCATTACATCCCCTCAGAAATAACCCTCCTGTCTGATTTATACGCACTGGGATCCTTCTCCTTTGTCCACGTTGCTGAATCCAGAGATTCTCAGCTTTGACCCTGTGCCAAAGAACTGTCCCTGTAACTTTTCCAGGGAGCCTTGTCATCCTGAAATAATCTCGTCATTGCCTCGAAGTAGTTTGGAAACTTGGCTTTTGAGATGAACATTCCTGACAGGGAGAAGGAAGGGAGTCCTGACACCTGCAAATGGGATTATGTTGGTCGAGGGAGGTGCTCAGGAGAAGGTGGGGGACAACCTCCCTGTCATGATGGAAATGGAGACAAAGGTCAGGATTTGTACTGGCTGGGTACAAAAAGGTACAAAAAGGGATCCTGTTCCCAGGGCTGCCTCATGAGACCCCTTGGAGCTGAGCAGCCTCTGTGCAGGGCAGGGAAGGGCCTGCATGGCTGGAGTTTGGGTTGGCCACAGCCACCACTGCTCTGCCCTTCTGCAAGTGAGCGTGTGCCTGCCTTTGCTGGACCCGGGCTCCACCTGATGCCTCGGGGTGGCTGCCTATAGCACAGGCTGGACCAGATTCAGAGGACAAAGTGGGGATTTATTAAAGGCCTTCAGTAGATCCACCCTGGGCAGCCAAGGCCTCCCAGAGGCTACACCCAAGGTGGACAATGGTCACGAGTGTTTCAGACAATTGTAACTTTGGTCCATTTACATATCGGGGTTAATCCCCCAATTACAGCTTCAGGTAATGGAGTCAAATTCCCCCAGTTTGCTCCCCCCTAATTCACTTTTGTTTCTACTTTTGAGGCCTGAGGCTGTAGGGTGTCCTTGAGGCCCAGAGAGGAATTGTTTTGTCTGAATAAAGTGGGAGAACAGCAGCTGACAGGCCATGGAGTTTTAGAGCAATACCCTAAAGCAGCACAGGATCTGAAAAGTACAAAAGCTAAAATCCTAAGGCATCACACCAGCCAAGGTTTTCCTGGCTTTGCATCAGTCTTGGGACTGTTCCTAACTGGTGCTGCGTGGCTGGGGGCTCTGGCTTTGCCCCACAAACACTTCCCCACTGCTCTCAGCACAGGGCCACACTGTGGCATGGGTTTGTGCCCTCCTGACCCCTCTGTGCCTTCACAGAACCCCAGAACAGCTGGGGTTGGAAGGGCCTTTAAAGGTCAGGTGCTCCAGCCCTTGTTCTTCTCCACACTTGCAGCTTTCCTCCCCAAATCACCGCCCTGGGCAAAGCAGTGCAGCCTCTGGGACGTTCAGAGACAGCTGCCAGAACCTGGCAGCACCGAGCTCACTCAGGGGTGAAATTTATTGAGGAGAAAGCAATAGCATTGGAGAAGAAATGCCCCAAATGTCTGTGGTTTATGTTCTTTCCCCAGCAGGAAGAATGTCTTTTAATTATTTGATTAAACCAGCCATGACAGGGAAGAGATTTGGGCTGTTCATCCTCCTTCCCACCTTTCCCGTTTCTTTCCTTTCACCACTGCTAACCCCAAAAGTGTGATGCCCAGATTTACCAAGGACTCTGGGTTTATTTTAGCTTTTCATCTTCATTCTTTGCAGTCCTTTTTACCACTTTTCTAATGTGGAGAAGTTTGCAAAATTGGACATTAGCAAAGGGAAAATTACAAAAAAAACCCCAAGGACCAAGGCTGATGCCCTTCATCCTGTGGTAGCCAGGGTCTGACAAAAAGATGTGGAAAATGGCAATCTGCTAAAACACCCTGAAAATGGGGGAGGAAAAAAAAAGGAAACAACAACAACAACAATGGAAAATTAAAGAAAATCACATCCATGGGGGTTTTGGTGAAATGATGAATTTTTGATAAGGGGGAATTGTTGTAAATTTCTTGGGATAAAAGTGTTGTTCTCAGAGGCACTTGGGGAAGGTGGCACCGCAGTCTCCCGGGTGGATTGTGCTGGGAAAGCAGCAAAGCCTTTTTGGGAAGCTCCTCCCTTGGAGTCTCCATCCCCACCAGCACGGTGGGAATCTCACTGCTGCCTTTGTTGTGTGATCTGCTGGTGACAGGCAGCGGTGACACAACTCAAGGGTGGCAACACAGAGCAGGGAGGGAACCTCAGATGGGCATCAAATCCATCACTCACCACTCAACAGGTTCTTCTCTGGGTGGTGAACGACCTTCCTGCTTTGTGACGTGCTGCTCTTACCTCGAGTGCTGGGGCAGTTTTGGGTGCCATAATATGAGAAGGGCTTAGAGCTATTAGAGAGTGTCCAAAGGAGAGACACAGAGCTGCTGAAGGGAAATCAGCACCCACCAAGAGCATGAATTTCCATGAAATTAAAAAAGCCCAAATCAAACAACACAACACTGAAAGCCTCATTGCACTTTCAGACGTGTCAGTGCTATTCTCTTATTTTTAAATGTTAACTGCAAAGTTGGAAATTCTGATCTCGAGCCAGGGAAGGATCTGAGGCCTGGGGAAGGGAGAAAGTCCCAGCTGGGACAGAATCTGTGTCCCAGCAGTGCCTGAGCAGGGTGTGAGGGACACTTGGGGCACAGGGTTGAGTAGCACAAGAGACACAGATCCATCACCCGGCTGCCAAAGGCACAAAGATCCTCCTTGCCCCAAAAAGCTGATGACAACCTCAGAAATCAGCCTTTTCAGCCCTAACCAAAGATCTCTGTGCTGTGAGCACTGAGAGATGTAGCATCCAATTTGGGGCCATTCTCAGATGTCCAGTCATGCATTTCAGTGGTGAGATTTGGGCGTTTGCTTTTTTTGCTCTGGCAAATAAACCCTTCCCTACAAACACGTTTGTTCATCTCCACCGGTGCCTTTGTGAGAGTCCCAGCTCTGCCTCTCAGATGCTGCAGGAGCCCCCTCGAGTGCCCTGGGCTGTCCAGTCCTGCCCAGGGCTCTCTGCTCTGCTCCAGTGTTTGAACCAGTCCATCCAGACGTGTCCTGAGGGGATGCAGCCACCCCAGAGCCAGAGCCTGACGTGGACAGAGCTGCCTTGACCTTGAAGCAGTGGTGCCTGATCCGGGGAGTGATTTTCCAGCTGGTTGCCCTTGGCTGCTCCAGTCAGGGCTGGAGCTGGCTGCCCTGCTGCGGGAGGTGCCAGCAGCTGGCTGCTGCTTGGAGAGCATAAACACAGAGAAAATCAGGGAGGGAAAATCCAGCGTGGAGATGAGAGGCAGGACAGCAGCACACGGCCTCTGTTCTGGCGAGATGGAGAGAAAAGCCAGCATTCAAATACTTCAGCAATTAATTGGGAGTGTGACAGGGAACATGCACTGACTGTAAAGCGTTCCTGCGCTGGCTGCTGTGTCTGGAAGCACAGATCTGCGAGGGAGTGCTCAGCTCTGGGGCTGTGATGCTTTCCTGGGATTCCTTCACACTGTGGGGGTCTTTTTCTGCAACACTGACCTGCCTTAAGGGAGCTCAGCTGCTTCTCCTTGTCCTCCCTACCTGCCCTCCCGGACCCAAGAGCATCCTGTGGGCTCTGCCCAGCCCTCAGGGGACTGGCACCTGCTGGCCTCACATCCCATCCCTCACATCCCATCCCTCTGCTGCCTTTTTGGGGCTACATAAAACCAGAGGCCAAACAAAATGAAGGGAATAAAAAGCAGTTTATTTATTGAAGGGCCTTCAGGTACATTTTGAGCAGACAAAGCCCCCCAGGGGCTACACCCAAAATGGATCACAGGTCATGGGTTTGCACACCATTATGAGTTTGGGCCATTTGCATATTGGGGGTGAATCTTCCAATTACAGCTTCAGCTAATGAAGTCATTTACCCCAAGTTTGCTGCCCCCAACTCACTTTTGTTTCCATCTCTGGGGCCTGAGGCAGTGAGGTGTCCTTGACTGCCAGGCCTGGAGAGGAATTGCTGTGTCTGCCCAAAATGGGGAAGCAGCAGCTGACACTGGGTATGGAGTTTGGAGTTCTACACTAAAGAACTGCAGGGTTACAAATAAATGAAAAATATAAAAGCTAAAATCCTAAGGCATCACCTCCCAAGGGCAAGTTCTGTCCTCCAGGGTGGAGGCACATGGCATGGAACGAGCAAGTGAGGTTATTTGGGACGTTTGAGGCTGAACAAACGGGTGGGTGAGGGCTCGGTGCCCCCTTTGCCTGCATCCCTGCCTCAGTCCCGCAGCGAGGGGACGCAGGGCTGCCAGGACAGGGAGGATGTGAGTGCTGCAGAGGCTCCGTGTCCGCCGGGCTCCCCCTGGGACCCATGTCTCTAAGAATAAGTGTCTGTGTCTCCATGGCCTCCGGAAAGCCAATCAACAACGCTCGTTAGCTGCCATTTGGGCTCCCAGTGTCTCCAGCCTATAATTCAGTGGCTTGCACGCATTAATTGTCAAGCTTGGAGTGCTACAAAGAAGCCCAGCCTGGCTTTCTTGTGGTTTGCACTGGCGCCTCGCAGCACAGCTCTCCATCCTTCAGCTCAGGGACTTGGCACAGCAGCCTGGGCCCAGGGCTTTGCTCTCTGAGCTACATCCCCACTCCAAGCTCTGGTCCCAGACAGCTGGGCTGCCCCTGGGCTGCCTGGGGGCTGTTCTCACCCTCCTCTGCCCTTTCTCACCCTCCTCACCCCTTTCTCACCCTTCCAAGCAGATCTGCAGGGATTCATCCATGAGCAGGTCCCCACCCAGGTTTCTTTGAGACCCCAAAAGCCTTTACCCTTCCAATGTCCCCAGTGCCTCTGCCCTGGGGACCACGAGCTGCCCTCAGCCAGGTGTCATCTCTTGCAAGTTGCCCCATTTTCTTATAGAAACACAGAACCATGGAATTGTTTAGGTTGGAAGAGATGCCTAAGATATCAGATCCAAATATTTCCCTAACGCTGACACCTGCACCACTAAACCATGTCCCCAGGTGCCACATCTCCACATCTTTCAGAATCCCTCCAGAGATGGGGACTCCACCACTGCCTTGAGCAGCTGTGCCAGGGACTGACAGCCCCTTCAGTGAAGAAATTTTTTCCTAATATTGAACCTAAACCTCCCCTGGCACTGCCCGAGGCCTTTCCTCTGGTCCCATCCCTGTTCCCTGGGAGCAGAGCCCGACATCTCCCAGCTAGACCCTCCTTTTATCGCAGGGAACAAGGAGGTCCCTCTGAGCCTCCTCTTCTCCAGGCTTTTCTCTCCTCGTGGCCAGAGATATCAGGGCCAGAGGATTGTGAGAAGGGCAGGGATTGGACTGCCAGGCTTGCAGGGCTGAGTACAAGCAGAGCCCCGTGCTGGCTCCAAACCCACCGGGTGCTTCCAGAGCTCAGACCGTGCCTGTGGAATTCCCCACCTAAGGAGCTGTGTGGCTGCTATTGGGCCAGCACAAATCCACCCCCAGCACTCTCAGAGCACAGGGCTCTGCTCCAGGCTGCACCCAAGCTCTTGGGGCAGGGCTTGAATGCCTCAGTGCCCTTTGGAAAGGCTAAAGAACAAAGAACTCAAGCCGTTTGTTAATTCACTCCTCAGTCTCTGTGCCTCCAGAGTGACCAGTGTGGCAGGAGATTCTGGACATCCCCCCACAGCTGCAGACCCTCACTGTGGGCAGATGTTTGATCTCTCTATGCTTGGCATGAGCTGTGAGCTGCAAAAACACAGCCGTGGGTGCCTGGCAAAGGAACTGGGCTGTGCAGACAGGACCCCGAGCTCTGTGATCTCTGGCCATCCAGGTTTCCCCGCGAGGAGTGGGAGAGCAGCACATCCAAGGCACAGCTCACTCACCCGGGGGAAGCACCTCAGGCAGGGCAGCTGTGCCACCCCAGGGGCTGAAGGGTCATGACCAGCTCGGGCAGAGGCTGCTCTGGCTGAGGAACTGGGGAGGGGGCTGGCAGCACCTTCTCCTCCTCCTCCTCCTCTGTGAGCAAGGCACGAGGCTCGGGGTGGGTGTGATGGGAGCACAAGTGCTGCAGTGCTGAGAGCAGATTTCCAGCTTTGTGTGCTGAAAACTCACTCTAATAAACTGAAAAAGCCCCCAAACCTTGCATTCCCCACCAGCACAGGCCAGCCCCTGCTCTGCCTGCCTGGGTCACCTCCCTGGCCTTTCTCTGGAGGTGCCACCTCTGCCCTGTGGCACTGTGGGCAACCACGGCTCAGTAGTTCAGTGGTCCCAGCACTGGCTTCCTCAGATCTCCAGAGCTAAATCCACCTGGTTGTGGTGATTGGCTCCTGCTTCTGATGGATGTTTCAGTTTGAAATGCTTCCCAGATCCCCATCCCCAAAGAACTGCTCTGGCACTGGGACCTCACGCAGCTCTCCCTGCGAACGATGATGCAGATAATTCATCTGTGTGACCTTTTCCTCACCGAGTGTTTCTCTTACATCTTCACCATCTCTTGGCCCTGCAGACTTTTTGGCAGGCTCTTTGCTTCTGATGTATTTGAAAAAGCTTTTATTACCAGCTTTTACACCATTAGCAAGCTGCTCCTCCAAGTCGTTCCTGGCAGGATCTGCCAGGCTTTAATTTTTAGCTCACTTGCCTTCGTGCCATCCCATTACGTGCACATGGAGGGGGGGCTGGTCCCAGCTAAGCTGCCTCCTGAGCCTGCTCTCTCCCCACATCCCTGAGCCACTGGTGCTCCTGGAGTAAAAAACACGGATGAAACCTTTTTATTCTGTTGCAACGTTTGGTGCCTTTCTTAAAGATTCCATTTCTGGAATCTCAGGTAACTCCCTGGAAAATTCAGCTTTTGTTGTCAATTTTTCCCAGCCCAGAAACAAGGAAACAGGGAGAGCTGAAAGGTGAGTGTACCAGGAGCTGCCTGGAAGCTGGTGTGGGGACCTGGTGACTGGGAGCAGGGGAGACAGGGATGCTCATGTGTCCCGGGCTGGGGCTCAGAGATCAGCAGGATTCAGCAGTGGAGGTCCCTGATGGGGGAGCTGGGATGTGATATGGGGTCACAGGAGCTGTGGGACCAACTGCAGCTTCACAGCACTGGGCAAAATCCAACTGCTGTGGGATGGCCTCTTCTCTCCAGTCTCCTGCTCTATGTGTGGCTGAGTGATTTTTCATGATAAATCCCCTATTCTTGATGCAGACCTGTTCACAGGTCCAGGGCGGAGTCCTGGCAGTTTTGGCCCTGCACACACGGCTTTGGGGAGCAGCTCATGGTGGTTTGTGGTGGTTTCCAGAGGACCTTTCCCTTCCTGGCCACGGTGACGAGCACGGGGTGCCTGTGTCCCACGCTCCCACCGTGCCCAGGCTGCCTGCAGCACATCACCCTGGCCTTGAGCCCCGCAGCCCACCTCAGAGGACACCCCAGCCCCAGACAGCACCCCTGCAACATTTCAGCCCTGAGGGCTGAGCAAGTGGCCCTGGCTCCACAACCAGCAGGGAGGGCCCTTGGCGTCCCCTACGGCGCTGGGAGTCGCTCCTGGTTTGGTGTGCCCCTGATGTCCTCCCTGCCCTGCATCCTCCACAACCCCCGTGCAGCGAGGAGAAAGGCTTGGCAGTGAGGGGGCCGGGGGCAGGGCTTTGTCTGGATGGCTGTGGATGCAGATGGCTGATGACAAGATGCTCGAGGCAGGCGCTGGCAGGAGCTGCCACCGGCGTTTGGCAGCACCTGCGTGGCACTGCGCAGAGCCACTGATTACCTGAGTCCTTCGGGGTGCTGGGGGGGCACTGCAGTCAATAAACAGCTCTGGATGCTATTTAAGAAGTCAACAGCAGCAGTTTGGGGAGTTGAGGACCCTCTGAGCAGGTCGCTGGGTGGCTGGGGAAGTGCAGATAACAGCAGGGGGACAGGCAGGTGACAAGGCTCCCACAGCACAGCCCTGTGTTATCTGCTGAGCTGCTACCCGGTATCACTGCTGGTGTGTGACGATTGAACGACACAGCTCGTGAATGAAAACAACCCCTTCGGGCCAAAATTTGCTGCCCTTTCCAGTCTTAGAATTGAACTTTCCAGTATTGGCAAGGCACCGATCGATTTTCCACAGAAATGTAAGAATCTGGACTGGCCTGTGCTGGGATGTGGCTCGGGCCTGCCAGGGTCCTTATGTAACATCCAGCCTTGGGCTGGCAGCAGAAGAGATCTCTTGGAGGCAGCTGGCATTGGATGCATTGGGCATGGTGGAAGCTTCTGGCAGCTTCTCCCAGAAGCCTCCTGCTACCCTGTGGAGCACACAAACCCCACGGAGCAGGGGAGAGCCTGGGGGGCAGGCTGAGCTGGTGGTGTGGGATGGTGCTGTGGGATTGTTTTCTCTGAACCTGTCAGAGCTGAGGCAGCCCTGGTTTGCTCACTGGCACAGGGCAAGTGCTGGGAGAGCAGTTGGGAGCCTCAAAACACATCTCAAATTAGACCAATTTCCTCTAGAAAACACACAGTTTTGTCCCCTGACTGATGCAGACTCTGAAGCCACCTGCTTTCTAATCTCTGTTGAACTTTTAACTGTGCCCTTGGTCCTGAAGAAGGTGGTGAATCCCCACACACCCACTTTGTCCAACCTGTTTCCTCCCTTGTGCCCTCCTCTGCACTGCAGGTCTCTGGGGCTTCCAGGCTTGAGGTGACCACACCTGGAGCTGCTCTCTGGGGTCTGGTGGTCTGTGCTCTTTGATACTGAACACTCTGCTCCAGCTTTGGCTGTCAGGTCTCAGGGAGCAGTGAATGAAGGGATGAACAGGATATTCCCAGGAGGAGGAGGAGGAGGAGATGAGCCTTCAGCATGGCCTGTCTTTTCCCAGCTTGCTTCCCCATCTCCTGCTGCTCAGCAGCTTTGGGTGAGATCCCAGAGCCCGAATCCCTTCCCACCAGCTGTGCCCTCCCTGGCTCGGGGGAACCAGCACGGGCAGGATGGGGAGAGGAGGGGGTGGGATGGGGGGATTTGAGACAGGACAGCACCGTCCGGCTGGGGGACCCCCGACCACGGCAGGACCCCCGCCTTGCTTCCCTCCAGGCTGAGCCCTGCTCGGCCCAGGCAGCAGGGAGAGCCAGGATGTGCAGGGCTGGAGGTGGCCAGCTCTCCCCAGCTCCATGAGCCCTCCAGGGAAGGACCAGGGGGGCTGTGCAGCCCCCAGTGCCCGGCGGCAGCAGGAAAGGTCGGGGTTCAGCTTAGATCTCCCTGGGAAAGAACACACGACCTTGAACGTTTTGGATTGATCTGGGGAAGGAGGAAGGTGAGAAACAGCATCTGAGCCAGCAGCAGGGTGAGCCTCCCCTGGGAAGGCAGGTGTGGAATTAACTCTCACCTTGCTGCCGCTCCCCTGCCAGGTGTTCCTGCCTGCTTGGGGTCTGGGGGGTGACAGAGCCCTCAGTTCAGAAAGGAGAACAATTAACAAGAAATAAAATACCAGAGAGCCCTGAAAATCACCTGAAAGATAATAAAGAGAAAACAAATCTACCCTTTTTCATTGAGAGCTCTTCTTAGCTCAGCAGATTTATTGTTGCCTTTTTAAATTTTAACAACTAGCAAGGCCACCGCGCTGGCTTCCATTACATTAAAACTTTTGCTTTTTATTCCCTAATTCGGAGCAGAAGGGAAGCTAAATCACCAGGCAGTGAAAGGTTTGCAGTTGACAGGTGCTGCTGTGAGAGGAAATAGGTTTCTCTTGCAAGCTGTCCCACTGGGCAGCAGGCAGTGAGAGGGGGCTGCCTTGCTCTGCTCCTCGTGGGGAGTGGGGGGAGCAGGTTCCTGCAGTCTCTGGGGTCCCTGGAGTGAGACCTGGCTCTGAGGATCAGCTCCAGCATTCCATGGCAGACAACGTGCATTTTCCAAGGCACACGCTGGTCTTGGGGATGCAGCTGCAGAGGGCCTGTGGCTCAGTTTTTGGGCAGTGTTGAGTGTTTTCTGTGTGTGTGGTGAGCTGGTTCTGCATGAGACACGAGCACTGCTCTGTGCTCCCACAGCTGTGGGCTCTGATCCCTCCCAGTGGTGATGAGGCCTCGGTCCAGCAAAGACAAGGTGATGGAAGATGTGCTTGGCCACTCACCTGCCACAAGACACTTCTGCCAAGCTTCATCTACAAGATGGACCAGCAAAAATCCTTTTCCTTGAGTGTCTTGCAAGCTTTCCTCACATGCTGCTGTTTGGGAAGGACCTGGGTGGCCTCAGAAGGGTGCTCCTGGTAGTTCCCACACACTGCAGCAAGCATGGGGATATCACACTCCATCCCTGTGTGACACTGCAGTCACTCTGGTTGTCCCTTACACACACCCCGTGGGCCTGTGCAGCATCTTCTGTGGCCTTCAGCAGACCTAGGCCATGCAGTGCAAAGACATGTGTGGGCTGCTGGAGCAGGATGGGCTTTAAGGTCCCTTCCAAGCCAGTCCACCCAGTGATTCTGCAGTTCAGTGCTCCAAGGGGCACGGCCGTGCTGGGGGCAGCCAGAGCCCCCCTGGGGCTGTGAGCCCTGTGCCTCTGTCCTGCTGGCTCTGTGTGCTGGTTTCCTGTGGGTAATTCACACACTTTGCTGATCCTGGTGGCAATACAGAGACTTCTTCGCCAATGAGGGACCAGGACCTGTCAGTCTGTGCCACTCTTACAAGCAGGAGGCACCAGATCAGCAGCCTGGGGCTGGCAGATGTCCCTGCACACAGACAGGGGGCTGGCAGAGCCATGCCCCCCTGGCCTGTCCTTGGGGCTGCCTCTCCCCACTGCCCATCTGACCAGGACACCTTGCTCCTGCCAGGTCTTTGCTTTGCAGGCCACTCAGAGGTGTCCAGAGCAACCAGAGACGTTCTCACCTCTGGCACCAATGAGGCTCATTCCTGTGAGATTATATTTGGCCAGGATTCAGGGGAAACTCCCAACGGGGCAGGTTCTCCATCCTCCCACACTCCCCACACTTTTTCCATGTGCCAGACACCAGTGTGCATCCTGACACTGCCTTGTCCTCCTCCGGGCTCTCCTCCCCTTCCCCATGACCAACCTGCAGCCAAACAGCTCTAGGGCTCATCCGTGGGCTCTGCTGAGGAGTGTTCAGAGACAGGTCTTCTTTCTTTACAAAGTAAGGACATTTCACCTGGAAAACAGGTTTTCCTGACCTGGCAAAACTAGTGGCCCCAGTCCTGCAGGTGTCTTCAGTCTGGCATTACCCACATGCCACGGGGCCCTGCCAGCACCGGCCGAGGGTGATGCCCGGGCTTCGGGTTTCGTCAGGGTGGAAAGGGAAGCGAGATGGCACAGGCAGGGGTTGTGCAACCATGTGGAGTTACTCATGGTCAGATGCAGCATCAAGAACCTGCTTTTCACGAGGAACTTGACTTGCTAATGAGGCCTGAATCTGGGTCAGGCATTTCCCACACTGGGGTGGGTGGACGCGGGCACCGGCAGCGCACCCGGGCACCTGCAGACACGGGCCACGGGTGAATTTCTGCAAGGAGCCTCCTGGCTTCTGCCTCCTGCCAGTTTCAGCAGGCTGGGGTGTGTGTCTGCTGCCGCTGTGAATCTGGCCCTGAGATCATCACAGAAACTTGGCTTTCAGCTGAAGGTGTCTGATGGGGACAAGTCCCTTCAGGCCCTGGCTCCTCCTGAGGACCACGGCCGCCCTTCTCCTGGGAGCAAAGCGAAGTTGCTTTGGAGATGATACATTATTTTCATTAACACAGATCAGCCAGACCGGGTGCTGCCCTTCCCGAGGTCATCCTGGGGTGGGGAAGAGGTTGACACCAACCAGACCATGGTCCACGCCCCAGAGGTCCTGCTAAGAGCAGGTCCTGCCCCAGGAGAACGGAGCTGACACCTCTGTGGGGGCTGCCTGGGTCACCCCAGCGCTTGTCCAATGCTGCCAGGGTGAGAAATCTTTCCCTGACACCTACAGATGGCTGCTTTCCACATGCTCCAGAGGATCATCCTGGGGAGATGCTCCAGCATCCAGACTTGCCCAGTGCTGCAAACACCCTGATGGAGGCTCCTGTGCAGGATATGGTTTGGGTGTTTTACTCCAGTGTCGCTCTGTTCTTTGACCAAAATTTCCAAGTTGGGCCCAGCAGCCTGTTTCATTTGTATGCATGCCTGGGCTCTGGATGTGAACGTGAAAATGGTGCAGCAAACAGAGGTTAAAGCCCAGGCAAGTGGTGATCAGATCTTACATCCCGTGTGCCGACTGGGATGCCCTTGCCTGATTTGCAGGTTACCCTCACCTCGTAGTCCTTTAATTCCTTGATCCAAGCAGCCCATTCCATGAAAATCAATGTAAATAAGACTCCTGTGGTTCTGCCTCTCGCCATCAGAGCCCAGCACTTGAGTCAGATGGTCCAAAAACTGCTCTCAGCCATTTATTTATTTTTTAAAATGAATCCAGCCTAGAGCAGGATTACATGGATTAGCAGCTGAGCATTCCCCTGCCTACAGAACATGCCCAGCCAGACGGAGACGTGCTGATGGGAATCCTGTCCTGCAAATGTGACATGTATTTCCATGGCCTCTTGGCTGCTGGCATCTGAGTCCATCTGCTTGGCTGATCCGGGCTCTGCCCAGCCAGCTTGGCCCGTGGCCCCGGGCAGGGGTGCCAGGCTGGGGCAGGGGTGCTCCAAGCTTCTGCCTGCAGGGAGGTTGTCCTTGCTGCTGGTGTGGATGCTGATGAGGGTCATGGAGCAAAGAAAGAAACCTCCTTGGAGCAGGGGGTGCAGGGGGTGAGGGCTCTGGCAAGCAGCTGGTGCCTTTACTGGTCAAGCAGGTGGCCTTTCTTAGCAGGGAGGCTCTCCCTGGTGAAAGCCCTGCAGGTTTGGGGTGGGGGATGAAGCAGGAAGATATCAGAACAAATCCCAGGGCAGGAGTGATGGGCTGGGCTACAAAATTGGGCTACAAAATCTGGGTACAAAATTGGGCTATAAAATTGCTATATAAAATTGGGCTATAAAATCAGGCTACCAAAACTAAACTGGTGTTTTTCCAGGCCTCAGAAGATGCCTGAGCACCTTGTGTGGGAGCAGCCCCAGGGACTGTGGAAATGGGTAGGAGACCCCCCACGCACACAGAAAATCCCCAGTGGGTCCTGCATGGAGGGAGACACCCCCGTTGCTGTCGGTACAACCCAGTGACGATCAAGAGAAGATTCTCAGTCCTGAGCAGCCTGAAGGGCTGGGCTGGCTCTGAGCCCCACAGAACAGAAATGGAGCTGGAGCCCTCCTCATGCTGACCCCATGCTGGGTGACCCCTGGGTTCAGAGCCTTGTCCCCTGGAACAGACCTGCCAGCCAACCAGGTTTTGGGGGGTTTGTGATGCTGGGGGCCCAGCAGCGAGTGCTCTGGATCCTGGTGGTGCTGGGAGCCCCTCACCGAGCTGGGCAGGTGGGCAGGGCAGGGTGGGCACACAGGGCACTGCAGGCAGGGTGTGTGCAGAGAGGGGGAAGCTCTTGGGAAGGGCCTGCCCCCTCCTGCACCTTTGCTCCCAGGGTGATGCTGAGCATGAGGAAACACTTGCACTTAATAAAAAATACATAAAAATCAGTAAGTGGCAGAGCAGGCTGTCCCGTGGTGCTCTGTCCCTGTGCCTGCTGCAGGGAGCTGCCTGGCCTGGAGTGTGGATCCCACAGCTCTGCCAGTGCCAGCTGCCTCTGCTCCCTGCCTGTGCCTGCCCGCCTGGCACCGGCCGAGGACCACGGCAAAGCGGGGAGGTGCCCAGCCCCAGCCTCGTGCCAGGGAAGCCCGTTTGGCTGAACAAGTTTTCACTGACACCTTTTTTTTTCCCTTCAGTGGAAGCCTTCCAGCGATTTTTCACTTGCTCTCCGCTGAGCGGAGCGCGGCCGGCTCCCTGCCCGCTCGCCGCCCGGAGCAGACAGCTGGCTCCTGCCCTGGGCTGGCCTGCCAGGCGCCGTGCCAGGCAGCCAGGACGTGTGTCCCACGCTCCCACGCATGCCCGTATGGCGAGCGGGTGCCAGGCAGCTGCACAGCTCTGGCTGCAGCCCCGGGACGGGCACTGCTCTGCCCAGGGAACAGCAGGGTCCGGCCCAGACCCTCGGCTGCAGCTGCCCTGGGTCCCCTGTGTGAGCCCAGAGGCCAAGGAGATGGCAGTGCCAGGCTGTGCAGGTGCTGGTCACCTCCCTGCCCTGCAGTGCTGAGCCAGCATCCCTGGGGGGTCTGCACCCCTCTGCCCACACATCCACTGCCCAGCACTGCCCCACAGCCCTGTCTCTGCAAAGGAGCTTCCCAGCACCTATCCCTGGGATTAAAGACTCATTTTCTAGAGGAAGATGGGCAGGTGGAGCAGAGGTGAGGTGAGCAGAGGCTGCACAGAGGAAGGCAGAAATAACTCTGACACGTTTGATGCTTTCCCTTGTCAGCACAGAGCTGGGGGTTCCTGTCTTGCTCATGCCAAGAGGGACACGGGATCCTTCTGCCTGGCTCAGCACAGGGGTGGAATGGAATTGGACAGAAGGAATGGAACATCCTGAGCTGGAAGGGACCCACCAGGATGATCCAGTCCCGCCCCAGGCCCTGCCCAGACCCCCCAACAGCCCCACCCTGGGCATCCCTGGAGCGCTGTCCAAGCGCTCCTGGAGCTCTGGCAGCCTCGGGGCCGTGCCCATTCCCTGGGGAGCCTGGGCAGTGCCAGCACCCTCTGGGGGAAGAACCTTGCCCTGAGCTCAGCCTGAGCCTGCCCTGGCCCAGCTCCAGCTCGGTTCCTATCAAGGTTTGGACAGGCAGGATCCTGTGATTCACTGAACGAGCACCAAGGAAAAGAAAGTGTTGAACAGCTTTGTCATTCCAGACACATCATTCCTCCTCCACCGAACCAGGCAGGAGTGCGTGCTGATAATCTGGGATCTCGTAATTAAATACCCTGCAGCCTGAATATGGATAAGAAGGCACAGTTATGGTTTTTTGGACTGTGTCACTTGTGGCATTTCTGTGGGTTGGAGTTGCTTTGCTTTGCAACTTAAGCGCTCGTGTAGCTGCTGCATGTGGCACGCTATCAATCATGGGTGTGAAAAATCCCCCAAGCCACCAGAAAATGGAAACAATCTCGAATGCTCCTGAAGTGAAAGCACAAAGCCATTCCCAAGACATTCCTTCAACAGTGAAATGGCTTTTTAAGGAATTCAGACAGAAGATATAATAAGGGAAAAACTATACAGAGAAAGAAAACCACCCCACCTGCAGCAGCACAGTACGACAGGAAAATTGAGGGTGGAAGGACTCTGAAGGTCTCTTGTTCAACCTTCTGCTCCAAGCAGGGTCAGACCAGGCTGCTCAGGGATTTTTTTCCATGATCCATCAGGCCCTGAAGGCCTCCAAGGACAGAGGCTGCACAGCCTCTCTGGGCAACTTGCTGCCAGGTTTGACCTTCCCCATGGTGAAATATTCCCACCATATCCAGTCCAAAGTTGTTCTGGTTCATGTCTGCTGTGGACAGTTGTGGAGATCCTGGGTCTGCCTTCTTGGTGATCTCCTTGTAGATGGCTGTGGAGATCCCCCCTTGATGCTTTCTCATCCCCAGTCTGAGCAAACCTCATTGCCTCAGCCTCTCCACACAGTGGAACACACCCCAGCCCATGGACCACCTCAGTGGCCTCCTCTGGATTCCCTCTGCTCTGCTGAAAGACCCAGACCCAGATGAGGTATCCAGCTGTAGGCAATGAGTGTGAGTGGAGGGAGGTTTGAAGTCTCCCAGTCACCTCCAGCCCTGTGGTCTGGGTCTCCAGGGATGCCCCCTCACCGTGTGCAGGTGAGGACGTGGCCACAGAGAGCCAAATGGGAGATCCTGAGGGCAACTGATGAAAATCCTGGTAGGAGAGAGCTAAAAGCACTGTCCTGGGGGCTGGATGGACAGAGCAGCAACCAAAGGTATCAGTGCCACTTCCAAAGGAGGTGACAGCTTTCTTAGAGCTCCTCCTGAGGGGCATTGGAGGGGCAGCTCCCATCCTGGGACAGGGACAGGGACAGGAAGGGCTGGAGCTGTGCCAGGGCAGGCTCAGGCTGAGCTCAGGGCAAGGTTCTTCCCCCAGAGGGTGCTGGCACTGCCCAGGCTCCCCAGGGAATGGGCACGGCCCCGAGGCTGCCAGAGCTCCAGGCGCGCTTGGACAGCGCTCCAGGGATGGCCAGGGGGGGGGTGTTGGGGGGTCTGGGCAGGGCCTGGGGTTGGATCCATGATCTCTGTGGGTCCCTTCCAGCTCAGGGCGTTCTGGGATTCTCTGACACTCCAGGGGGATCATTCGTCCTCTCTGGGACAGCACCAAAACCACAGCACCTGCCACCCCCCTGAAAAAACACCCTGGGGAAGTGGGAGGAGGCAACACCATCCAGGGTGGAGATGCTCAGTGTGGGGAAATCAGCCCGGCTGCAGCTGCTCTGTGGCAGAGAAAGTGCAGCACCACCCTCCCGTCCCCGGGCGCGGGGCCAGCGCGTCCCGGCACGAACAGGCAGCTCCCGCGCACGAGGCGGGGGGGTTGACTGGGGGACACTGCTCAAAGCACTGCAAGAGCTTCCCGAGCCTTTCGTGCCTCCTTAGAGGTGTCTGCCACCACTGGCATTGCCCCCACGGGGCCGTGCCCGCGGCGGTGGCTGGGGACACAAACTCCAGTAGAAGTGCTTTGGGCAGTGTTTGCTCCATGGGCCCGCAGGTACTGCCAGGACTCTGCTTGCAGCAGCTGGAAGGGATGGTCCAGGGGGTCAGTGAACAGCCTTGGCCATCAATTTAGGGCTGACTTAGAGCTAATGGTGAGATTCAGCAGCGGCTCTAGGGGGTGAAGTGCCTGCCCCCCTCCAGCTGTGCCATTCCCATCGCTGTTATGGGCGCCCCAGTGCCAGTGTCCCCCCAAACCAGCACAGACGGGGTCCTGGAACTCTGCGAGTCTGGGAGCAAACCCTGGTGGGCTGATCCAGCTGTGCTGCAGGCGGTGGGCTGGGGGGGTCTGTGCAGGGCTCTGCAGGGTGGAACACACTGCAGTACTGCTACTGTCCCTGTCTGGGGGTTTGGACACCACCTGCAGCAGGTACAACCCCTTGGTACCCCCTTCCTCTGGTCCTCTCCACCTACCCAATCTGCAGAGATTCCCACTGCTCTCCTCAGAACCCTCTGTGCTCCCTGTAACCCTCCCATGATGAAGCCCATGATCTGCAGGACATCTTGTTCCCTGTGCTCGCCGTCTGGACCCATCCACTGGTTCTGCTGGGATCTCCTGGGAGCAGGGCAGGTCCTGCTGTGTAGGGACATCACACAGGTGTGAAAGGCATTGCAAGGGAAGAGGGCAGGAGCTGTGCTGTGGGGCTCCTCCTTGGCTGTGCCTGTAACCCTAAATAAGACTGCACTGGCTCTGTCAGATCCATCCTGTTGTGAGAAATAGGGAAATGGGTGGGGTTTTGCTTTGCCTTTTGTGAGAGAAGCATGGCAGTTCTCAGGTTGTGCCAGAGGACATTCAGGTTGGATATTAGGAAAAGTTTCTCTGTTGAAAAAGTGGCCAGGAACTAGCACAGGATGACCAGGCGGAGTCACTGTCCCTGGAAGAGTTCAAAAAACCAGCAGATGTGGCACTTTGTCACACGGTTCAGTGGGCATGGTGGGATTTGGTTGAAGGATGGACTTGGTGGTCTTGGAGGTCTTTTCCAACCTTAATGATTCTGTGGTTCTCCCCTGACAGGATGAGTGACCTCTTGGCACGAGCCTCCAGCTGGGAGCTGCCCGTGCCTGAGCCCTGTTCCCCCTGAGTGAGGACACAGCTCACAGCAACCCTGTTCACAGAGAGGGATTTTCCTCTGGATTCCCATCCTGAAATCGTCTGACACAAATGAGGGAGCCTGTGGGTGTTGGGGTGGAGGAGAGGTTCAGCCCGTTTGTGTCGAGAGTAGGAGTGGGGATGTTGCCCTGCGTGGTCCAGGGGCAGGGGCTCAGAGCTGCTGGCCCAGGTGCTGTTACAGGTGCTGGAGAGGGCAGAATAGGCTGAGGGGGATGCTGGGGCAGGGGTTCTGGCATGTGCCTTCCCTGCCAGCTTCCCATCTCAACTGCTGAGCCAGTTTGTCCACAGCAGTCCAGTTCTTCCCTCTTTATCCTGGGCCAGTGGTGCTGCAGAGTTTAAATCCAGATTTACCTGGCATAGACACAGTACACTGCACACTCACTGGTGCTTAAAGAGTTCACAGAATCACAGAATCTCAGACTGGTTTGGGTTGAAAGGGACCTCCAACCCTCTGCCATGAGCAGGGACGCCTTCCAATAAATCAGGTTGCTCCAAGCCCTGTCCAAGCTGGCCTTGGACTCCTCCAGGGATGGAACAGCCACAGCTTCTCTGGGCAGCCTGTGCCAGGGCCTCACCACCCTCACAATAAAGAATTTCTTCCCAATATCCCATCTAAACCTACTCTCTGTCAGCTGGAGCCATTACCCCTCATCCTGTCACTCCAGGCTGATCACGACTGCCTCAGCAGGGCAGTGACTCCATCACCCTTCCAAACCAGGAAGGGTTTCCCCACGGCTACACCCCTGGAAAGAGCCCCAGAGAGGGCAGGACAGGGTGACCATGGCACCCACATTTCCTGGCCCTTGGCTGGAGCCCATAACCCCAGAAGCACCTGGCCACCAGCCCTCTGCGTGGGAGAAGGGCGGGTGGAGAGAGGAACACGGGCTCAAATCCAACAAGAAGGATTCCATCCGAGTCTGGCTGGAGGCGGCGCTTCCCCGAGCTTGGGTCAGGAGTCCTGGATCCTCCTGACCCTTCCCTGGGCTGTGAGACGCTCAGGGGACATCTCCATGTGCCTCGGTGCTGGGGACCCAGCAGGGCTGGCGAGGGGATTGCACGGGGCTGGTGCAGGTGTGGAGTGAGGAGGAGCTCCAGGGTCCTGCACAAGGGGCTCTCCTGTCACCCCCTGTGCTCCAGCAGGGCCCACCTCACCATGGCCCCCTGCACTCTCTTGCAAACTACACCAGGCTTAGGGGAAACTGAGGCAAGTAGGAAAGGAGGGGCTGGGGGTGGCAGAAGGTCTGAATTGCTGCAGGCTGGAAGCAAAAAGCAACTAGCAGGACCTGAGCCGGCTGTGCCCTCCCCACAATGCTGTCAGGGAGCAGGTGACCACATCCACCGTGTCCCCCTGGGCAGGGTGGGACCTCCCAGCCCGGACCCGAGGGCGGGCTGTTTGCAGAGCTGTGCAGAGGCGCTGGTGGTGAGCAGGGCTCCGGCTCTGAGCCACGTGTCGGCCGGGGCAGGGCCAGGCTCGCTCCGGGCTGGCCTTTCGGGATGTCTTGGGAGCGGTGCCTTGTGCGCGGCTGAGCAACTGCAGCAGAGGATGCTGCTGGGAGCGTCCGGGGAGCGGAGCTCTCCTTCGGCACTCTTGGACAGCGCCGAGTTTCCTCCTCCCCGTGGGCAGAGGCCGGGAACGGCACGTCCTCGCTGGCCGACCTCTCCGGCCGGGTCAGCAGGTCCCCGCTGGCCCGAGCCACAGGAATGCTGGAGCACAGGCCGTTCGGATCCCGCGCTGCTTGACTTCAGCTCATGTAAAAATATCCTCTGACAAATACCTGCACAAACAAGGGAAAAAAACAAACCCACCTCACCCTTATTTAAAAAAAAAAAAAAAAAAGGGATCTGTAATTTTCCACAGCACTGAGCCACAGGCTTTGGCCTCCCAGTTCCTCGCCCAGCACCGTGGGGGTCGCAGCCCCCTGTGCCGGTGCCTTTGCTGGAGGCTGGAGCGGGAGCGCGTCCTGCCCAGCGGGGTGAGGCTCCGGCGATGGGAGCGCCCGCCTAAGGCTTCCCGGCAGGCTCTGGCACCCGGCTGCGCTGAGCTCAGCCTCGCCCCGCTCCGCTCCTCGCTGCGGCGGCTCCGCTCGGGGCTGCAGCCGGGCCGGCAGTGCCGGCGCTGGGCACCTCTCCTCCCTGGCTCCCCGGGGAAGGTGGGCTCCCGGCGGCAGGGGCGTCCCCGACCCCAGGCTGGGGTTTGGCAGGTGAGGGATGCTCCCCGGCTTGAGCCTCGAGCCCAGGTGTGTGGTGTGGAAGGAAGAAATGCCTCCCAGCACCAGCGCTGCCTGCTGAAGCTCCGGCTGGGTTTCACAGCACTGGCAGACACGGAGGAGAAACGCCGGGAGCACCCACGGGCTGCCCGTGCAACGGGGAAGAGGAGGGGAAGGAGCGGCTCAGAGCAGGGGGAGAGCAGCCCTGGAGGGGCCTGGGCACGGGGTGCAGGCGGGCTGGGCCGAGGCCGGGCACCGGGCACAGGGCTCAGCTGTGCTGGCTGAGCTGCAGGCAGCCCCGGCGGGGAGGATCCCTCCCTGGGAACATGCAGCAGGCAGGCCTGGCTGCACGCTCCAGCTCCGGCAGGGCCACGGGGCTGTCCCTGCCATGGAGCCTGTCCCTGCCGTGGCACCCAGCCCTCCGCCTCGCTGAGGGGTCCTGGGGCACTGGGAGACCCCCAGGCTCCCGCAGCCAGCCCTCTGTGCCCCCAGCTCAGGCCTGTCCCCGCTGCAGGCTTTGCTGGGGCCATGGCCTCACATCTTTGCCTCTGGACGGGCTCCCCCATCCACGCCCTGTCCTGCCAGGAGCTCCTGCTCTCCCGGCAGGGCTGCCCAGGGAAAATGGAATGCTCAGCACCTACTGGGGGCTGTGGGCGTGGGCATAAAGCCATTGCAGGATCCCAGGAGTGCAGGGGCCCTGGGCAGCCTCCCCTCTGCTTTCCTGGGATCGGTGCAGCGCTGGTACAGGGATGCTGTCAGCTCTCTCGGGGGTGTCAGACCCACCTGGGACTGGTGCTGTGGTTGGGCGAGACTCCCTTGGTCACTGCAGGAGCCAGGTTTGAGCCTCTGGTGGCAGTGACCTGCCCCTTGCAGCAAAGTGTCACCTGGTCACACTGGGAAATGCTCCAAAATGGCCGGACACTGACCATGCTCACATTGTCCCCACGTCTTCCCCCACCCCTCACCCCTTACCCCACACACTGAGGGACACCATGTTCCCCCACCATGGAAAGGGGCAGCGCTGCCTTCTGCAGATGCTTCATCCCTGCCCAGAGCCCTTCTCTCCAAGGGCACAGGGAGATGGCTGGGCTGTGGCTGGCATGGTGTGGCACCTGGCCAGTGCTGAGGAGCAGAGGCAGCCCAGTGCTCTCCTCCAGGGCTCTCCAGGGAAGCAGCAGGGAGTCTTGGTCCTGTCTGAGTGGCCACGGTGTGGGCAGTTCCCATGTGGTGGTCAGTGTGGCTGGGAAAAGGTCCTGACCACTGCAACTGGGTGGTGGGTGCTGGATCCCAGCTTGTGCAGAGTAGGACAAGGCTGGACAGCTGTGGAAAGGCATGGCAAGATTGGGAATGAGGGGTCTTTGGGGGTCTTGAAGGATTTGGGACATTCCTGTCCTGCTCCTGGCTGCTGTGGAGCACAAAGTGCTCTCTTGGAGCCCAGGGACAGGAGGGCTCTGCTTCCAGAGGGGCCTGGTTCTGCTTCCAGAGGGAATCCAGCTCTTGTCAGAGCAGGGGTGCCTGGGGTGGACAAGCAGGACATCCAGGCTGGGGATGGAGCCTGTGCCAGCTGGGAGAGCTCTGTCCTCAGTGCAGGTGTGTGTGAGTGCTTCATGGAGCATCGTGTGCGTGTGCATGGACAGGTACACGAGGGTGGGCACCCATGAACCCATGGATGTGGGTGTCAGCAGGTGTCTGTGTGTGTTACACTTACATCTGTGCCTCTGCCTGCGCTCCTGTGTCCTGCTCTCCTCCCTTTTGGGCAGAGAGGGTGAGATTAACCTCCAGATCCTTCCCACCAACATGTGCTCCTGCTCTCTCCCTTGGAAATGCCATTATTTATATGAGAAATCATGGAAGCGCCTTCAGTCCCTGCTCAGTGACCTTCAAAACCATCCAGCAAATTGGGCTTGGCCGCCGAGCCCGGCCAGATGGCCCTTCTCAAACACGCTGGCCGTGCAAACGGGGTTTTACTCCTGGATCCCGCTCCTGCTCCAAGGCAGCCTCGTGAAACGGCGCGTTCAGGCTGTGCGCTGGGAAGGCAGCCACGCCGCCCCGCGCCGAGGAGGAGGCGCTGGGGCTGCGCCAGGCCGGGCTGGGAGGGACAGCTCGGCGGCCCCGAGGCTGCGGGGCGGTAATCGAACTGCGAAGCGCAGAGTTAACCGCGGGGGATCCCAAACTGGAGGGGAGAGGGCTGGGTGTGGGCACCTGGGGCTGGCAGCGCTGGGACCGACTGGGGTGGCTGTGGGGGTGGAGAGTGCTGGAAGACGCCTCTGGTGCTGGTGGAGATGAGCCCGCAGGAGTGACAGGATGGCAGGGAACGGGGCCAGGCCAGCGGGGACTCCTGTAGCCCAGGAGAGGAAAGAGAAACCCAAAATACAATCAGGGAATGGAATGGAATGGAATGGAATGGAATGGAATGGAAGGCAAGGGTTAAAAGACCTGTCAGAGCTGAGCCTCTCTGGAAACATGGGACAGAGCTGGAAAAGATTTAAATATCTCTTTGCTGTGTGTCTGGGAGCTGTGGGTGCCGGCGAAAGGTAGTCTTATTTCTGATAATATCTGGTCTGACACACTCAATGTGTTTAACAGTTTTCAGCTCACTCAGGCAGATGAGCCTAACTAGGAGGCGACCACGCAGGGATTCCAGGATGCTTCATTAGCATGCAGTCTGGAGAGGAGTGCTCTGCCTCTACGTGCAAGGGGAGGCTGAGGCTGTTGCAGAAGCTGTGACTGAGGGATCCATCTCCCAAATTCAGGGCTCACCAAGCCTCCGGCATGGATGCCACCCTGCAGGGATGTTGGGGACCCTGGAGCAGTGCCTGGAGGGGGGCTGGGGCTGAGGGCCCTTTGTCACACCGCCACGTTGGTGACCAACAGCACCAATGTCCCCAGTGGCACCAACAGCAGCACCTCCCCCAGTCACTCCTGGTCTCTCACCAGTCACCCCCTTGTCTGTCCTTGGTCACCAGCGCGCGGCACTGCGGGAGCTGGATGATGCTGGTGGTTGCCTCCAGGTCAGCAGCACCAGGAGCATGGGGCAGCTCTTCCATACAGACCTAGGAAGTGGAGCGGGGTCCTGAAGGAGCTCAGCTGCCTGTAAATGCTTCCCAAAAGGATTGGCATGGCCCTGCTGGTGACCTGAGCCTCTGGCAAAGGTTTCATGTCCTCACCAGCGCAAGGAATCCACCACATCCCCTAAGGTCTCTTGCCCAGGAGGTCCTCCCTTGGCTACTGGGGGGCTCTGCCTGGGGGGACGGGGACTGTGACAAGCACCTGTGAGCTGTCAGGGTGATGCTGAGCCCAGAGGAGCTGCTGCAGCCTGTTGGTGTGGAGACAGGGAATGCTGTGCCGGGCTGCAGATTTCCCTGCCCTATGCTTGGCCACGGTGGCTGTGCCAGAAGGGGAGATTAGAGGGTGAATGAACTTGTTGCACGACATGCACCATTTCCTATGCAGCAAAGGTATGTTTAATCACATGGAATTGCTGCCAAGAATTAGCATTGAAAACTATTATTAGGCATTGCTATTATTAAAGAACAGATTTCCCCCTAAATGCTGTTCTGGAGCAAAATCCAATACCTGGAGTGTGCACCAAAGGTTGATCGGAAATTTTCTGCCAAAGGTTGGTCAGCAATTTCCCACCCAGTTTCCCACCAATTTTTCATGTGGTATCACATGAAAAATGAAGCCATCAGCTACATGAGACTATTCCTAAAGTATCTGTCTGTTTTCAGCAAAACTCCAGCCCTTTGAAATGCAACGATTTGGGTTTTCAACTAAAAAAAACCAAACTCTTGAAATTCCCCCAAATAAAAGTATGAAAATTTAATCCCACTGTGACGCCCTTGGTTTGACACGATGTGACCTTGAGCATGTCCATGAAGAGGGGACAAACCCTGCTGCTGTTGGACACCTGTGCCTCGTGCATGGACTGAGGGTCCAGCATCAGTCCTTATGTGATGGTGGAGAATCCAGCCCACCCCATCCCTCCCTTTCCCAGCAGGATAAAGGCAGATTGCCTTCCCTGTTACTGCTCTGGGGAGCGAGTCAGGTGCTGGTCTCACCTGGAAACCTGTTCTCCTCACAGGGCTGAATGGTTTTCCATCAGAAAAGAGGGGTTTATTGGAATCAAATCTTTCCCTGGGAACTTGTCGATCTCGCTGCCATTTTCCTGAGAAGAAGCCTCGCAGAATCACTTTGACTTTCTTGTTTCGGCAGTGTCAAAATGTTTATTCCAATCATGTCAAAACACGAAGTTCATTTCAGGAAAGTAAAAATATTTCATTTTGACTTTATCATTTCCTTCACTTAACTTCCACTTTATGTTCCGTGAAAGTACTTTTTAATAGGCGCCGCTTGAGATCTCCTCGCGCCGCGACATCGCGGGGAGGAAGCGACGCGGGAGCGGCGCACGCGGCGTTTCCGAGGCCCGAATTAGCATTTGGGGGAATTTTCATTTCACAGGACGTGCTGCACGTGTGGCTCTGCCTCCCAGAGCAGAGCAGGCGCCTCACACACTGCAGGTCTTGGTGCTGGCTCCCCTGCCAGCCCTTTGCAGGCACCCTACAACTGCTCGGCTGCTTCCCGGTGGGGCTCTGCCCTGGACCCTGCAGCTGCTGGGATGGTGAAGGGGGTGGGGGCTTCAGGGCAGCCCTCGGGGGTCAGTCTAGGGGGCGGGGAAGGATAGAGGGTGTCTGCGTGGGGTGTGGTGGGAATGGGTCAGATGGAGATCCCGCTGGCCTGGTGGGGTGGGAGGGGAGGGGACACCAGCGCCAGGTGAGGACACCAAGCATTGGCTCGGCCCAGAGGTGCTGGGGGAGGGGGGGCTCAGTCTGCACTGCCATCCTGGGATCTGGTCTGTGAGGAGACACCAGGAGCAGCAGATCTCCACCTCTCCTCCTGCTGCTCCTCTGGCTCCTTCTCATTGCACATTCCTTCAGGTAGGGGGTTGGGATCCCCCAGCTCTGCCCAGACCCTGCTCTTCGAGCTCCTCCTGCCCCCCTAACCCTAACCCTAACCATAACCATAACCATAACCATAACACTGGGTGGCAGATGCTGAGGAGCTGGAAGTCCTCCTGTTCACACCATGCTGAGACCATTCAGACCAGTTCTGCAGCAGCCAAGGTACTGAAGAATCCACCAGCCCCCAGGCATTGGAGCATTGGAGCATCCACCAGGCCACGCATGCACTGCTGGTGGACACAGCTCCAGTGCTGTCCGGGGACAGAGGCAGGGCAGGTCCAGCCCCCCTCTCTCCAATGCTCACTGGCAAGGAGCAGTTCACAAGCGTGTGGCAGGATGTGTTGGATCTGCCCCCTTCATCCCTGAGTTCCTGTTTTCCCTTTCAGCCTCATTCTTCCCACCACGGAGGTGCTGGGCACCTTATGGGAAGCACAGCATTCCAGGGGGCACCTTTGTCCAGGTGCTGCTGGAAGCCACCAGGGAAAGGACGGAGCAGGGATTTGCATCTGGCAAGGGTTGCGCTGGCATGGGAAGGGTCATAGAATCCCAGAATGAGTTATGGACAGGGAACCCACAAGGATCATCGAGTCCAGCTCCTGGCCCTGCGCAGGACACCTCAACAATCCCACCCTGTGCCTGAGAGCATTGTTCAATCAAATGATGTTTGAACTCTGTCAGGCTGGGACTGTGACCATTCCCAAGGATGTTGGAGATCTGTGTGCCCAGACCCTGCAGCATCAACTGCCCATCACCTCCCTCACTGCTGCTGCTGCTGCTGCTGCTGCCCAGCCAGCTCTGCTCTGCTCTTTCCCCCTGGCCCTCGGTGCCCATGCTCGTCCAGCCTCTGGAAAAGCAGGGCTGGAGCAGCAGGCGAGAGGTGTAGGGGGGTATTGACTCAGAAAGATCCCTGAAATTCCAGGTCTTCCCCACAGAGCCTCAGCTTCCCTGGTGGGCACCTGGCATCTGGGACCAGGGGTCCCTGGGGTGTAGGGGACAGAGGTAGCAGCTTGGTGCCCCCCAGCTCTGCCCCCTGGCGTGTCTGTCCCCACGGGGGATGGCTGAGCAGCGGGGCTGCAGCTGGAAGGGGCCGGTGGCCGTGTGCAGCTGGCTGATGGAGATGCTCCTGCCTGGTGCCAGGAGGCTGAGTGATAATTATCCAGGTGCTCGGGAAGGGGCTGAGCCAGCCCCGTGCTCCTGCTGGGGGCAGAGGATTCACCACCCCCCTCTGGGCATCCCAGACCTGGGTGTGCCTTGCACCCAGGAATGGGGCCACCTGCACCCGGGAATGTGCTGCTCTGCATCCACAGGGATGAGTGAGGAGGTCAGGGATGAGCCTTGGGCAAGCCAGGGCTGGGAGCACCATGGGAGGGGAGCAGCTTTGGTTGTGGCAGCCACAAAGCTGTCCAACCTGTCACCTTCCCCACCAGCAGCCATGCCTGCCTGGAGGGGCTGGCCCTGCTGTACGGGTGGGGAAACTGAGGCAGCAGGTGAGCGAGACCAGCGTGTTTCTGCAGCACTGGGAGCTGCTAAAGCTCCAGGGTGATGTGGCAGTGTGGGCAGGGAGCTCTGAGTGCCATGCCCAAGGGGTGAGGTGGCTGAGGGTGAGGGCAGGGAGAGGAGGAAAAGTGCTGTGGGAGGAACGGAGCAGCACCAGGAGGGAGAGGCACCCGCGGAGCAGCACGGGAAGGGCTCTGCAGGCTGGGACCCTCTGCTTGGCTCGGCCCTGGGGAGCTGGGCTGGGAAAACAAGGCTGGGAGAGAGGGTGAGAAATGTGGGAGGGTTTTGACTAAGAAAGGCAAGACTGAGGGAAAAAACATTGCTGGGCTCCAAGTGGGCAAAAGGCTGCAGAGAGGGGAGGGAACGGCGGGCCCTTGGGCAGAGGAAGGAGGTCATGGGTGTAAACCACAGCGAGGGAAATTTGGGACAGATCCCTGGAGAAATGCTCAGGGGAGGCACAGGGAGATGTGAGGGCTGGCACCACTCAGGGTCAGGGGATTTTGTGGTCAGGTCTGTCCTGAGGGTTGCTCTGGTGCCTGCCTGGCTGAGCCTCCCTGGACCAGTGAGACCAGGAGCTGTGGGGCTGGGCCAGCAGGTCCCCTGCCAGGCAGGTGGGGACCCCCGCACCCCCTCAAGCCTGCAGCTGCTGGGATGTGCCTCCAGGGACAGCTGCAGCCATCACTGTCACTGTGGGTTGTGAAACAGAGCACTTGTCAGGTCCCGCCTGTATATTGTATTATATTTATTATATTATATTGTATCTATTAGATTATGTTATACTTTATTATATTATTAGAGCTGTCAGGCCGAGCACTTCCAGGCTGGAACCATCAGCTCCTTAGTTGCTTGGGTAACCTCAGGCCGTCCCTTCGGGCCGGGAATGGGGCTGCAGGAACAGGATTGCACGTGACTGTGGCGTGCAAGACGCTGTTACAGGAACAACTGGTGGCACCAAGGGTGACAAAGACCAGAAGGACGCAGGGAACTCAGTGACAGCGTTACCCAGGCACGGCTGGTGGGCAGGGGCAGGTCTGCAGGGCGGACGGGCAGAGAGGCCAGTGTGAGGCAGGAGGGTCCCTGAGGTGGTGAGGAAGGGACAAAGGTGCTGCTGCAGACATCTCTGTCCCCAGCGCTGCAGTGCCAGGGGTGTGTCCCCAGGGGATGCGTGAGGAGGGGGATGTTGGGGTGCAGGCAGGGAGGTGGGTGCAGGGGGCAGGGATCAGGCGGGTGTCCCCAGTGGGTGCTAGGTGACAGCCGCAGGTGGGTGCACGATGGTGGGTGCCGGGCTGGGTGTGGCTGGGCAGCGTCGGCAGCGCGCCCGAGGAGGAACCAGCGCTGTCCTCCGGCCCTGCCGGGCCAGGTGGGCTGCGTGGGTCCGACCCCTCGCGTGCCCAGCGGGGACATCACCGGAGAGGCAACCGGCCGGCGGGCCCGGCGGGCTGCGGGCAGGGCAGGCCCCGAGGGGACTGCGATCGGGATCGGGGTCGGCGTGGGGATCAGCATCGGGGTCGGGATCGCCCCCAACGTGGGCGGGGGGCGTAGCCCGCGCGGAGGGGGCGTGGCCCCTTGAGGGGCGGGGCTGAGCGGTGGTGGGCGGGGTCCGCTCGGGGTCTCCCCGACCGCGCTGCGGGGGCGTGGCCGCGGCGA
>VZSE01000756.1:0-15053 GCA_013398275.1 Promerops cafer | reverse complement strand
CCCGCTGGCTACCGAGCCGGGAACCGCTCCGGAGCTCCGCGGCTGGTAAAAACCAAACCAAAACCAAATCCGAACCAAAAACCACCCCCCTGCTTCGGCCCGGACTGGGGAGGCGGCCGAGGACCATGCAGCGTGTCCCCCGGCTCGGCGCTCCCGGCGCGGCGCCGGGCACAGCCGCCTCCTAGAGCCGCCGGAGCCGGGGCTCCCCCGGACTCGGGGCTCCCCCCGCCAGGACCCGCGCACCGAGCGGCTCCTCCTTCCCTTCTCCCCTCCAGCCGGGCAGGGAGCCCGCCTTCGCACTCCTCTCCCTCTCGAGATTTTGGGTTTTTTGTTGTGTCTTTGGGGTTTTTTTTTTTGGGTGGAAACCGCCCGTAACTTCGGGGGGGCTGTGGGAGGCGACCATGGAAGAAAAGCTCCAGGCGCATCAGGTGGACATCGACCCGGATTTCGAGCCGCAGAGCCGTCCCCGCTCCTGCACTTGGCCTCTCCCCCACCCCGACTTGGCGGCGGAGGAGGAAGATGGGGGCGCGGGGGGAACCCCGGCGCTGGCGGCCGGCGGGGACGGAGCCGAGAACGCGGCGGCCCCGGTGGAGCGCAGAGTCGCCGCCGCTCCCCCGCCGCCCCCCGGCGCGGATGTGGGGCAGCTCCGCAAGGCCAAGACCTCCCGGCGCAACGCCTGGGGCAACCTCTCCTACGCCGACCTCATCACCAAAGCCATCGAGAGCTCGCCGGAGAAGCGCCTCACCCTCTCCCAGATCTACGACTGGATGGTGCGATACGTCCCCTACTTTAAGGATAAAGGAGACAGCAACAGCTCCGCCGGCTGGAAGGTACCTGACCCCCTGACCCCAACCCCAGCGCAACTTTGCCCTCTCTCCCGAAGGTGCGCCGGAGCTTGGAGGTTGCTCCCGCGGCAGCCGGAGCTTGGTCCTGGCGGGGAGGTTTGGGGGATCCCCGCCGTCCTCACAGTTGGGGAGATAAGGGCTCGGTCAAGTTTTGGGGAGAGCTGGTGCCTCGTGGTGTTGTGTTTTGGAACCGGGGCGAGCTTGTCCCTGCGTCACCCGCCGGCCTCGGGCTGAGGCTCGGAGCGGTGCCGCCGTCCCCCCGGGAGGTCAGGGCGAGGGATGGCCACAGGCAGCGTGGTCGCGGGGAGCCAGCCCTGGGGTACAGTGAGTGCCAGGTACCGAGGCACATGAATGACAACCCCACCGCCACAGCTCTGCTGGCCCTGCCTGTGGGGACCCCGGCCGTGCCCGGTCCCTGCGTGCCGGTGGCGTGGCCGGCAGGACAGCCGCAGGGAGGGCTGTTCCCAACAGCTGTCTCCAGGCTGGCTTTTACCCAGTGCGTCCCCGCTGTCTCAGCCCCCGCCTGCTCCGGGGCCGCGTCCCCCTCCCGGGGGGCCGGCAGGCAGCACACGCTCCCCGCGGCTCCAAGCTGGCATTCCCTGGCGCTGTGGGCTCGTTAGGGTTCCCTGGCGCAGGCAGGGCTCCCCTCTCTGTCGCTGCGAGCTGGGGATCCATGGCACCGGCCATCGCAGCGCTGGCGAGGGCACAGAGGGTGCTGGGTCTGGGGTCACCCCGGCCCCTGCCCCTCTGGCTGGGCTCTGCGCTGAAAAGGGGGAAGAGATCGGCTGTGTCCAGATGGTGTCAGTAAAAAGGAGCCAGTTCTCTTAAGTCCTCCCCTAAGCCCTGTCACCTCCGGTGTGATTAGTGTGTTACCAGGCTCCGGGGGCTCCCACACCAGCATAATGGCCCTGGCACGCGTGTCCTGGCTCTGCTGGGGGCAACCAGATCCAGCCCACCTCGGGGGGTCGTTCTTGGGGTGCAAACTGGGCTCTTTTGGGGCAGGAAGGCTGCTCTGTATGGCACCCGTATCCAGGCTGTGGGAGCTGCTGTTGCGTGGAGGCTGGGCACACGCTCCTGAGGAGTGGGCTGAGGGCAGCTGGTGTCCCCCCGCTGCGGGAGGGGCGTCAGGGCTGCGGAGGTGGCAGGAGGTGGTGCCCGTGTGAGGCCTCTCAAACCTGGGGTGAGACCTGCTCAGCCCTGGGCACGTGCTGGGGGAAAAGGGTCTCCCAGTGCTCGCACACCGTGGGGGCAGCAGGGGACGTGCGCTGATGGGGTCTGGAGATGTGGCAGGGCTCTGGACCCGGGGCTGGGATGAGGAGTGAAGGGATTCCCAGGCAGTCACACGTGTCACTGGGGGCCTCACCTTGCGTGGTGTGCAAGGGGGGAGGACGGGCTCAGAGTCCAGCTGCTGTTGGGCACCAGGGTCATCTTCAGGGGCTGCTTGCTCAGGTGTGCACCCTGTCATGGGGTGCTCTCCCCTTTCCTGGCCCATCTCTGGCTTGGAGCGCCTCTGCCTCGGCTGTGGGCAGGTGGCTCTGCTGCCTGGGCTGCACTGCTGGGGCTGCTTCCCTCCTGGCAGCCTCCCTCGCCCCTTGGTTTGCACTGGGATGTGAACCCCCCCAGCTGGGCTGAGGACTGCCCCGTGAAGTGCCCTGCCCTCGGGGCTCTGGAGCCTCTCCTGGTGCTGCAAGTGCCCAGTGCCCAGCTGGGGCTGGTGCTGCGAGGGCTGGCAACAGCCAGAGTGACAAGCAGAGACCCCCTTTGCGTGGTGGTTTCAGCAGACACCAGCATGTCAGGGGTTAAACACCTTCTCCACAGCCCGTGGTCCCTCCTGGCTGTCCCCTGCCCTGGACCCCCTCGGTGTCCCCTCCCCCGGGTTTTCCCTGTGGCCCCAGGCCTGGGAGAAGCGTGGCAGGGCTTCGGCTTCTCATTGCCAGAGTCGGAGGGAGGTCTTGGCTGCGTCTTTGGTTGGTTCCTTCACAGCCTCTTCATGCTGGACAGAGCAGGATGGTGGGGTCTGAGGGCCCAGTGTCCCCCACGGGCATTGGCTGTGCAGCTGCTCTGGCAGGACTTTGTAGGATCATGGAATGCTTTGGGTTGGAAGGGACCTTAAAGACCGTCTCATCCCACCCCTGCCATGGGCAGGGACACCTTCCACTAGACCAGGTTGCCCAGAGCTATGTTCAGCCTGGCCTTGAACACTTCAAATCCCACTCTTGACTTCTCCAAACCCTCTCTGCCTTGCTCCAGCACTGGAGGGACCTTCCCAGCCAGACCCCTCCCTGCATCCATCTGCAGTGGGGATGCTGAACGTGCATCTGGCTGTGGTGTCTGGTGTGTCTGTTGGGAATGTGTGCCCCAGGCTGGTGGTTGTCTCTTGGAAAGGAAAGCTCCTGGCCGGGGTTGCATTTTGGGGTCAGGCCTCTCCTTCCCCACCAGGCTGCGCATTGCATTACATGGCTTCATAAAATCATAGAATCTTGGAATGGTTTGGGTTGGAAGGGACCCTAAAGCTCATCTCATCCCACCCCCTGCCATGGCCAGGGACACCTTCCACTGTCCCAGGTTGCTCCAGGCCCCGTCCAACCTGGCCTTGGACACTGCCAGGGATGGGGCAGCTGCATCATTCATGGTGAGGTAAACTGAGGCACAGAACCCAAACACCTCGGCCGTGCCCCGCTGCAGGACCAGGACCTGTCTGGGTCTGATGGAGAACACAGCGGGGATGCTCTGGCTGCTGCTCCTCGGGAAGTGCATCCCCCCATGGGCTGAGCTGGATTCCTGGCCTTGTGCACCAGGAGCTGCTGCTGCTGCTGCTTCCCGATGCAGGGCAGCGGGCGCCCGCTGACTGACAGTTCTGCTTAATTAGGGAGTTGTTATTTTATCAATTCCAAAGCGCTTGAAGTTTTCTGCTCCAGCTCACGCTTTCCTCTTGTTAATGGGAAACCAACACCCTCCGTCAGAAAGGCAGCGGCACTGATGCATTTTAAAGGGTTTTGCTTGCTCCGGTTTGACATCCAAAATATAACAATCAAGCCATCAGCTGGTGGATGCCTGTTTGATGTGGCTCTGACAGCGCTGAAAACCTTAATTTCCCAGCCCTCCCTCCACCTCCTCCTCCTTTACATTGCCGGGTCGGTAGCGTGGCGGCCGTGCCTGGCATGGGGGCCGGGGCTGCCAGGGGCTGCCATGCAGAGACACCCCCCTGCCAAGTGCCACCGTCCTCCTGCAGGGCAGAAGGGAAATGAATTAGGCAGAAAAAGGTGTGGAAATGGTGTGTGAGTGGCAGCGTGGTCGCAGTTCTCATTGCTGCTCGAGGATTTGGGGGTTTGGGGTACCAGGCTGCTTCCCCTCCCCGCTACTCTGTGAGCCCCTGAGCTATGGCCAAGGGGGAGGGTCCTGCTGGGCACCCTGAGGATCCTTCCAGGGAGCAGCTCTTGGCTCTGTGGCTCTCTCACTGGTGCCATCCCCTGCCCTTCCTCTCCTGGATGGGGACAGTGCCTCTGGAGCCGTGCCCAGTGTGGCTGGAGAGGCTCCAACCCAGCGCCTGGGACCCTTGGGGATGGCTCTCCCCTCATGGAGGGCAGCCCGAGTGCCACGAGGGCGTGGGTGCTGCCACTGGGGGTGGCACAGCAGTGAAGGGGGCAGTTACAGGGAGGATGGGGTGACCTGGCTCGGGGGTGACCTGGCCCTGGGCGTGCACATCGGGCTCGCTCCCGTTTGTGCTGGGAGTAGCAGGGTGGGTAGCACCCGGCTCGGGGTGGGCACGGCCCCAGGACCCCGGCTGAGTGTGGGCTGGCTGGTCAGGGTCCCCTTGGGGCGGCTGGGCTCGGCTGGGTCACGTATCCCATCCCCGCCATATATGGAGATTTCTCCAGCAGCAGGGAGAGCCCGATGCTCCCGGGGAGCTGCCCTGGGCTGGCACAGAGGGGCTGGGAGAGCCCGCTCAGCCCGAGGAGCATGCAGGCCCGGGGGGAGCTGCCAGCTCCTTCACCTCGGGGAGCCCCTCTGCTTCAGCTCCACCCAGCGCCTGGACAGGCCACCCTGGCTCTCCTGTCCCCACAGGTGCAACAGCCCCGGGATCCCCTCCTGTGATGGGAGCCCCCCACCCTTTCCCACAGCACAGGCAGGGTCCCTCTGGATGCTGGGCTGGGGTCTCTGACCCTTCAGTACCCCGGGGCTGGAGCGGGGGTCTCCCCACCTGTCCCCAGCTTTGCCCAGGGATGGGGGAGCCCACTCACATCCCCCTGGTGTGCTGCAGTGCTGCTGCTGGTGTGGCTGTGAGGAATCCCCTTTCCTCCTTCCCACCTCATTTTGCCCTCTCCTTTTGGAGGTTTTCATCTTCTGATTTTTTTTTTTTCCCCCCTCTCTCCCTTCTTCTGGAATCGCTTCTCATGCAGCGCTAACTGCTGAAGTAACACAAACCTGCTAAATGGTCCGGCTTTATGATAGCATAAAAATGATACTACAGAAGCGAGTGGGGCTTTATTAAACCCCAGGGAAAGGCTCCAAATGAACAGCTTGCTCTGCTCTTAGCTTCCTCCCCCCACTTCCCCCTTTATTTTTAATAACCACTGGAATATAAACTACAGTTAAGATCCTGTGGACTAGAAGAGCACTTGCAGCCTGGCATTTTCACCATCCTTCCCCGCCGTGGATCCCTGTGTGCATCCCTCTCTCTGTTTCCTGGTGCTGGGATGGGAGGAGGACCAGCATCCTGGGCCAGGAAATGGATTTTGTAACTGAAAGGCCTTGTAAATATATTTTAGGGAGGCTGTGGGTCAGGCCAGGTGTGTTTTAGGGGTGAGCTGGGGCTCCTTGGCCAGGCGTCCCATCCCAGTGGGACCCTGACTGGAATGCTGCTGGCAGTAGGAGGCCCTTGGGGCTTAAGGAGTGGGGCTGGACACCTGTCACCTCCGGGTCCTTGTGTGGAATTGACAGGAGGGGGATGAATGTCCCCTCCCCATGCATCAGCAGGATCTGGGCACGGTTGGACCCTCATCCCCAGGCTGCCCCCTCCATCCCTGCGGTTCATCCCAGGCCTCACAGCCACTGTGTTCTTGGGACTCCCATGGGGACGCTCTGGAGTCTCCCCTTGTCAGGACACCCCACTGCCCCCCATCCCTGCCTGTGGGGAGGCAGCTGCCCGCCTCCCCTGCACCCAGCACGGTGGGCTCCCTGCTCCCAGCTCACATTACTTTTAATTATCCTGGCATTCCCGCCGGCTCCCAGCGAAGGTGCCTGATGAGCGCCCAGGTGAAAGGCACTTTGGGTTACGGAAGGACACGCGGAGGCTCGCCTGTCTGCCGCTGAGGCTCATTTTGGACAGCATCTGTTCATTATTATGTGGTGCCTTGGCCGGGTGCCAGCCAGGGGAACTGAAAGCCCCGGCACAAAGCTCGCTTTCACCCGCTGCGGGGAGGAGGAGGAGGAGGAGGAGGAGGCACCCAGCACTGGGCGGGGAGCCCGGGGACCCCCAAGGCAGGCTGGTTCCTTCCCTCCCAGCAGGGATGCTCCAGCATCCCAGGGCATCCCGAGCTGCTGCCTGCTGTGAGGTGTCATAGAATCATAATCAGACTGGTTTGGGCTTGAAGATCATCTTGTTCCAACCCCCTGCCATGGCAGGGACTGGGAGATGTCCACCCCTGGGACTGCTGCTGTCCTGTGGGGGTCAGCAGCAGGATGGGGTGATGTTGGGGTCTGTGTGGCTGGTGTCCACTTTGTCAGCAAGGGACTCATTCTTCCCCTCCCAGGACCCCCGTGCCACTCCGTGCATCCCTCCATGCCCAGCAGGGCTTGGGGCGGGGTGGCCCTTGGGCTTTTCTCCTGGCGTTGGTGGCACTTTGTACGCACTGAGCCACGGATGCAGCAGTGATGCAGCCCAGCTCCTGCTCCCTGGGGCCTGTAGGGCCGAGGAGGTTTCCCAAACAGCCCAGGATGCTGGCACTGGGATGGCTCCACCCGGATCCCCTGGTGCTGACAGACACCTGCCCGTGGGGCTGGGCAGATCCCAGGGGTGCAGGCAGTGATGCTGCCAGGTACCTGCAGTCTCTACGGGCACGTGTCCCCTCGTGTGTTCCCCTCGTGTGTTCCCCTCGTGTGTCCCCTCGTGTGTCCCCTTCGTGTGTTCCTGTGCCTGTGCCCGGGCTGTGCCGGGCTCCCCACAGCGCTCAGCCCACACCTTGCAGGAGGATGCACGTTGGGTGTGCCAGGGCAGCACGGGAAGGACCCTCAAACACCTCGAGCTGGCTCCTACTTGACCCCTGCACCTCCCTCCTGGGAGCGTGGGCTGGTGACAGTGTCCCCCTGCCCTCGGGGACCTTTGGGGGACAGTATGTCCTTGGGGACACAACGTGACTGTGCTTCGGGGCGCAGGCACTGGGGGCTTTTGAAGGCTGTGGGTGGGGGTAGCCCAAGCTGGGGCACTGAGCAGCTGCCTTTGATTGACTTGGGACGGGGGGGAAAAAAGCCCCACCAATTCAAAACCACCCAAAACACCCCCCCAAAATAAAAGAGGCAGTGGCACGGAGGAGAAGAAAGGCAAGGGTTGTTCGCAGGCGCCTGGCGTGGTGCCAGCGCGGGGACGCTCCGGAGCAGACATGCCAAGCTGTAATTGCAGACAGGCTCATTTCGAGAGACGAGACGGTTATTTTTAACTCGCGTTAAGGTAATGCACTGATCTCCCGCCTGTGGGTTCAAAAGTTCACCCCCCCTCTCCCCAAAACCCCCTTTGCTCGCCCGCCCCACGGGGGTACCTCTGCTCAGGCTGTGAGTGACCCCTGGGAAGCGCATCCTGGTCCCCACGGCCCCGCACCCGGGCAGCCTGGCACTGCCCACACCCTCGCCCTCCTCGGGGCAGCCACGGTGTCTCCCGGGGAGTCTGGCTCATCTCCTGCGGGACTGGGAGGAGGCTGCAGTCGGGCCAGCCCCGGGGTGTGGAGGAGACGGGCATTCGTGGGGCTGTGCCAGCTCCGTGCCCAGCCCTGGCGCTGCGGAGGCCCCCAAGGAGTGTGCAGGGGATGGGTGCTGCGTGCCAGGGAGCCCGAAGGGAAAGCCTTGCACTGCTCTCAGTGGTGGCACTGCCCACTTCCCAGGTCCCCAAGCACTTCCCAGTCCTGGCCACATGCAGCGGTGACTGTGCTGCCCCAGGGATCGCTGGCGCCTCCTCCAGCAGCCAGACTCGCAGGAGTGACAGGGCACTGTGGGGGTGGTAGGACATGGGTTCCCCCCTCCTCGGCCCCACTGGGTGCCCCACAGGAGGGTTGAGCCTGCAGGCCACCCGTCTGGCTGGAGCAGCCCATGAGCCCCACGCTCTCAGTGCCATTCATCGGGCTAGGCTGAGGATGTGTGGCCATCTCAGCCCTGGTGTTTCCTTAAAATACATTGCACAGTGCCAGGAGGGCACTGGGGACAGCTTTCCTACCCTGGGACAGGGTGTCACTGAGACCCACGCAGTGCCAGGCTGGGGAGCCTGGAGATGAACCTGGCACCTGCTCCCCAAACCATCTGAAGGGGAAGTGGAGCAGAAACGCCCCAAAATGTGTCAGCTTTGGACCTGTAATCGCTGTGATTAATCCTTTCCCCCTCCCCAGCCTCTCCCAGGAGCTCAGCAGCCGGGAGCCGGCGGGAATGAGGCCCCGGGGTGCTCCCGAGCAGGAGCAGCGTGTCCGGCCCCCTGTCCCCAAACGCCCTCTCGCCCTGCTTGGTGGCGTCAGCAGTTTGCCAGACGGCCGGGAACTCCCCGCATGGCTGAGATGGCTTTTGTCCTCGGCTGTCGCATGGCCGGGGCCGCCCGCTGCAGGTGCTGCGCTGCTTCCCGCTGCCGGCTCGGCACTTCCCTCCCCTCGCACGTCGCTGCCTTCGGCAGGAGCACTGAGCTTCGGGCTTTGGGGCAGCCCAGGGGGAGCTGAGGCTTTCTGAACGCCTTTCGTGGCATTTCGCTGCCGGGCCCTGTGGCAGCGCAGCGGCCGCCGGAGCCGATGAATCAGGGAGCAGAGCCCGGCTGCGCCGGGGGGAATGGTGGTGCCATTATCCGTAAGGAGTTCAGCGCGGATGGCACGGCACGGCACGGCACGGGCCGCGGGCAGCCTGGCCGGGTCATTCCCGGACTGCGACCCTGGCAGAGCCGGGGGCATCTCGCAGCCCGGCAGGCGCTGTGGGAGGGCACATGGCCACGGCTTTCTGCGCAGTGCCAGGGGATGGGAAGGGCTGCCCGGCATCCCCGCACGGCGATGGGGAATGGGGGGAGTGGGGACACCACTGGCTCCCTACTGGCGTCTGTGAATGCTGGGGGAGCAGGCACCCCACCGTGGCACGATGAGGCTTGGAGCATCCCCGGAGCCTGCCCGGGCTGTCGGGTGTGTTTGATAGTGCAGGGTTGGAAACATCCAGTGCGAGCTGCAAGGCTGGGAGAGCCAGGGAGAGCGGGACTGCGACCGTGCTTAGGACCCTGGTAGGACCATACTGCGACCCCCTTCAGCAGTGGCTGCTTCCTGGGGTGGTTGAAGGGCACTGGGAGCCATCCCATCCCACGGCACAGCCGGCTGGAGCTCTGCTGGCTGCTGGGAGTGGGTTCCAGCAGGATGAAGATGGGCAAGTGCCCATCTCTGCCCAGCCACACCACCAGGTTTGGGCAGCCAGGACATCATCTCCTCCCTGCATCCTGGCCAGAGCCACCCTCGCCTCCCTGCCCCAGGTGCAATGTGTGTGCAGGATGCAGGGGAGGGATTCACAGGCTCGTGAAGCGACAGACTTATAAATTTTGGCTTTTTTTTCTCAGCTGTCAAACCTATGCCTGTCCCAGGGATGTAAGACAGCATTTTATTGCTGCCTGCTTGATGGTTGTTCCCTTCTCCTCCGTGGCTGTGATTTATCTCTGCACTTTGCGCTGATTGGATTAGAAGTTTAAATGCTAAGGGTGCATAACAATATATTTTTCTTATTAATATTAAAAAATCATTATTGGATTTTTTATAGTTCTGTTTTGAATTGAATCCCCTTGCTTGATTTATTCTCTCTCCCAGAGTAGAATTTAATGCTAATAGGAACAATCATTGCTTTGTTTTGAATCTTTGACTGTTTGGAAAACTTTCCGTGCAAAGGGAAATTACAGCATTATTAAGAGTCCATTAAAAGAGGGTTTGCCCATTCCTGGCTATTACCTGTAAGCTGGAGGGAAAACAAAAAAGCCAAGACAAGGAGTCTCTTTTTCAGGGTTTCTGCTCACACCCTTGCCGAGGTGTAACGCAGTGATGGCGCTGGCTGTTAAAATCGGCTCTGTTCTGTCGCAGGGATTCATTTCGGGTCTTTTTGGGTTGGTGCTGGCTGGTGAAGGTGTGCCTGGCAGTGGAGTTCACAGGTGAAAGGCAGGAGCTGACTGTGGGACTGGGGCATAGCTCCGCTTCCCACTGGATTTCATGTTTTTAAGGAAAATAGAAGAGAAGCAGGACGGCAGCTCCCGGCTGACGGCTGTGGCAGCGTGTCCCCAGCACTGCAGGTACCGGGCTGAGGACGCTGAGTTCCTCCCTGGGCATCCCTCCTTGCCTGGGGATGCTAAACCCTCTGCCCGTGCGTGGGGACCACCCAGTGCCCACCCAAGCCCTGGGACCCACCACGTCCTCGTGGCTGTGCCCACTGTGCCTCACGTTCCTGCAGCCGCCTGCAGCAGCGCTGGGCAGAGCCCCACGGGCAGCCCCGGGGAGCAGGGCCAGGCAGGGGGGACGGGGCAGGGGCTGGGGACAGTGCCAGGCAGGGGGGATGGGGCAGGGGCTGGGGACACGGTGCCAGGCAGCTGGAGACGTGCCTGGGGCGNAGGGCTGGCAGGGCACCACAGCCTGCCTGGGCACGGCGGGGCAGGCCTGGGCACCCACGGCCCTGCAGCACCGGGGGAGCGGGAGGGTGGGGTGTGGGGTGTGGGGGGCACAGCTGGGAGCGGCAGGAATGTCGGCCCCAGGCAGGCAGGGGCCGCGTCGTTGGCATGAGCTTCCCTGCAGGGCTGTGCTGTGCCAGGCCACCACCCTGCACCCCTAAAACTGCACCTGGCACCCCCCACTTTGCTCCCCAAAATCTGCACCTGCTCCCCATGCCATGCACCCCTCACTCTGCTCCCCAAACCTGCACCCCTAGTCCTGCACCCTGCACTCCATGCCTTGCACCCCTCACTCTGCTCCCCGAACCTGCACCCTGCACTCCAAGCCTTGCTCCCCACACTCTGCTCCCCAAACCTGCACCCCACAACGTGCATCCTGCACCCCTCACTGTGCTCCTCAAAGCCTGTGCCCACTGTCCTGCACCTGCTCCCCATGCCTTTGCACCCCACACTCTGCTCCCCAGAGTCTGCACTTGTGCACCCCAGAACTGCACTCTCCCCCCTTCAGCATGCATTGTGCTCCCCGATCTCTGCTCCCTGCTCCCCAAAACCTGCATACTCTACCCTGCATCCTGCCCCCCAAACCCTGCAGCCTGCACCCCACCTGCCTGGACTCCCACATGCCCTTCCTGCCCTCCTGCACCCTAGGACCCTGTGCACCCCATATCTCTGTGTGAACCCTCACACAGAGAAAACCCCCTGTGCTTGCTGGAAACCCCACACCCGCACCCGCTGCCTCTGCCCCACACATCTGCTCCTGGCAGAGCTCCACAGCCTGGAGCCAAGACTGGGCCACTGCTGCCTGCCCCTCGGTGGGGTCCCAGTCAGCCCAGTGCACTCTGAGCACTGGGACAGTCTCTTTTGCTGGGACTCCGTGCCAATGCCCACAAATCCTGATGTGCTTGGCTCTGCCTCCCAGCCCCTCCGTGCTCTGTGGGTTATGGGGTGTCACTGGGGGGAACCCCTGACCCCCTGGCCCCATGGCACAGCAGCAGCAGTAGCTGGGGTGGATCCCAGATGGCTCCAGGGTGCAGTGCTGTTCCTTGCTGCGATGGCGTGAGGATTCCCGGATTCCCGGATTCCCAGCAAAGTGTTCTCAGGTGTCCTCCCACGTGCCAGGACTTCCTGGCTGAGCTTTCCCGCTGCCCATTCCAGGCCAGGCAGCTCTGGGATCCCGGCAGGATCCGCTCACCCCCCTGTGCAGATTTTTTGGCTGACCCTCTCTTGTTTTCCCTCCATCCTGGAGCCTGAGTGCACCAGCCAAGGAACGGGAGGCTCCTGCCAGGCCCCGGTGCCAGTGGTGAGACTGTCACTGACTGGGGGGCTTTGAGGTGGGGACCCAGGGTGGGGGAACAGGGGGTTACCACCGGGATGCACGGTGGGGTCTGGGCAGGTACCTCTGTGCCCACCCCCGAGGTCAGGGACACCTCTCTCTGCCCGTGTGGCTCGCAGGGGATGACCCCACGGCTGGGGATGGGGCAGCGAGGGGGGGAGATGTGGGGTGCAGTGCTGTGGGAAGGCTGGGGTGCAGGGCTGGGAGATTTGGGGTATGGACTGTGCAGAGTGAGGCGCAGGGCTGGGAGATTTGGGGTATGGACTGTGCAGAGTGAGGCGCAGGGCTGGGAAGTGGCTGCTTGCAGGGGGGCCAGTCTGGCTCCCCAAAGCTCCCAGTTTAATCAACAAGGTCCCAGCAAGGTACCCAGCTGCAGGGGTCTGGGGCAGGACCCCCCAGCCAAGATGCTGAGGTGGCTCCTCAGCAGGGGTCAGATGCCTGGGGTCCCCTCCTGCCTCACTGAGGCACCCCCACGGTGACACAACCCCGGGGAGACAGGGCCAGCAGTGGTCCCTGGGGCCCCCCTCCCTGTCCCCAGCCCACCCCACAGCCCAAATCGTGCTCCTGCGTGTGGAGAGTGAGCAGAACCGGGGGCTCCAGCGATTATCCTCGTGCCCTGAATAATTCATGGCAGCAGACTCCAGCAGAGCCTCTCCCTGCCCTGCTCCCCCCAGCTCCCCCCAGCATCGCCGGGCTTTGGGGGTGCTGTGGGTGGGGGCACAGGCTGGCCGGGGCAGTGGGGTGGGACAGAGGGGGGGTTTGTCACCTGCAGTCTGGGATTGGGGGTGGCACGGGCAGGGGATGGAGGGCAGGTACCCCCGGCACTATTGCCCTGCTGCTCCCCCACGCCTGTGCCTCAGTGTCCCCCTTGTCACTGTGCCAGGGATGGGGGACTGAGCTGATCTCAGGACACCCCATATTTTAGGGCGTCTCTGCACAAATGCAGCTCTTCCTGCAGGGCTGGATTTGCTCCAGGGCGGGTCCCATCCAGCCGGGATGTGGCTGCGGGGTCGGGAGCAGCGAGGGGTTAAACGGACTAAAGCCGGTGTGAAACTTTTGGCTGGGGAGCCGCAGGCAGAAAGTGCATTTGTAGCCGCAAGTGGCTGCCTTGAAGACGATCCAGATTTGTCTGGGAGCCGTCTGCTGCTAAAACCCTTTGATCCACTTACTTCTCCCCGGGGAGCTCCCTGCAGCTCTGGTGCTAATGCCCCCGTGGCGACAGGGGCTGAGCTGCCAGACGGATGCAGGGGAGACCCCCCTCCGCTGCCAGGGAAGAGAGCAGCCGCAGAAAAATGAGGGGGGGGCAAAAATAGAGGGGCTTGGGATGCAGGAGTGATGCCACCAGGCTTAATCCATGGGGTGCAGGGAGTGGGAGAGGATTTGGCTGTAATAGAGGGGCTTGGAGGGATGGAGGAAAGAGGGATGGGGGCATGGAGAATGAAGGGATGGAGGGATGGAGGAGGTTTGGCTGTTCTCAGGCTGTGGGCAGGGATGGAGGGAGCATTGCCAGGTGATTCCCAAGATGCCAGGGCTTGGGGGATGGTGGTTGCTGCTGTGGGGAGGGTTTGCATTGTTGGTGTCTCCCCAGGACTGCTGATCTGGGGGGTCCCACCCCAAGGCTGACTGCCCCAGTGCTCAGTGGGCACATCCTCCTCGGCAGCCAGACCTGCTGGGTCATGGGCCTCAGGTGGTAAAGTGGCTGAAAGGGGAAGGCAGCAGAGGGGCAGGCAGGAGGCAAATCCAGTAGGTTAAATGGGATACTGGCAGTTTGGGATCATAGGGACACTTCTGCTTTTACCATAGGAAATGTTCAAAGATTGGGAAGCTGAAATCAGCTCCTGTACTGGACCTCAAATCACAGAATCCCAGACTGGTTTGGGTTGGAAGGAACCTTAAAGCCCATCCTGTCCCACCCTTGCCATGGGCAGGGACACCTTCCACTGTCCCTGGTTGCTCCAAACCCTGTCCAGCCTGGCCTTGGACACTTCCAGGGATCCAGGGGCAGCCCCAGCTGCTCTGGGCACCCTGTGCCAGGGCCTCCCCGCCCTCACAGGGAGGAATTTCTTCCCAATATCCCATCTATCCCTCCCCTCTGGCAGTTAAGTGGAAAATTCCCATTTTCCAGTGGGTGTCAGGATTGAAGGCTGTGCTCAGCTCTCCTGCGTGGGCAGCTCCACCTCCCGCCCTCCCCCGATCCCCCCTGTGGCTGTGGGTCCCTGCGGGCCCTGGCAGGACAGCAGTGCTGTACAGCTGGGACAGCATCAGTGCTGGGGCTGGCACCGGGGGGGACATCCCCCCTGCACCCCCGTAACACCCATGGGCGAGTTATGGGTGGACCATCAGCACAGGCGGCCTCTGTGCCCAGAGCAGGATGGGGCTGTGGGCACGGTGAGGGGGACAGTGACCCCGTGGGCACGGTGAGGGGGACTGTGACCCTGTGGGCACAGTGAGGGGGACTGTGACCCTGTGGGCACGGTGAGGGGGACTGTGACCCTGTGGGCACACTGAGGGGGCCGTGACCTCCTCCCTCCTGGGGGTTGGCGCTGGGAGCTGGAGCTCAAGGAGGCGCTGCCAGCAGCCGTGACCGCGCTCGTGGGGAGGGGAAAATCCCATCCAGGCGCTGGTGGAGCCGCAGGAGAGGCCAGGGGACGGTCACGGCCGGGGACAGCCGGGGCTGGGGACGGTCACAGCGGGGTCCAGAGGGCTGTGGGCGGGCTGCAGGGGTGGGATGGAGGTGTGAAGGGAGGCGAGCGAGGAACGAACAAAAGCCGCATTGAGTGACAGAGCCCGGCCGCCAGCGGAGCAGGAGCTCGGCCAGGAAAAACAGGGCCTGGAGCGGGGAGCACATCGTGTCCCTGGCCGCGGCCGCCGGGCTCGGTACATTCTGTAGCGGAGGAAGCTGGCGCAGGGACGGGCTGGCTCGGGCTGCCACGGCGCAGCTGACCCCGGGGACCGGCGCGGGGGGCTCCCCAGCAGCGCTGCCCCCCGGCCCGGCGCTCGGGGCTGC
>VZSE01000755.1:1222502-1252912 GCA_013398275.1 Promerops cafer | reverse complement strand
TTAACACTAATGGTTCTTGCCAAGAGTTTTACATTGCTTTCTGTACAAATTTCTGCTTGAATAAACTCATGTTTTGCAGAATTTTTGCCAATTGAGAAGGAATTTTCTGGTCTCCATCTGTGACCAGAAAAAGTCCCTTGTTTCTTGATTTCATGTAGCTCACATTTACACAGTATAATGTGTTCCTTAAAGTTCAGGTCAGTGCTTCTAATTAAACACAAATCCTTGGGTAACAGGTGAATGACTTTTAGGCCTGAGTCTTCTTCAGGGAGTGAAATCAGGAGCTTCTCCTTCACTTATCAGCTGTGAAAGTCAAAACCAACTTTTAGGAGTCAACAGGGCAGTGGAGATTACAGGGAGCAAGAGGTGAGGACAGAGTGTTGCCTTTTTCTTAACCTGGTAATGAAACTTGAGATACTTTTAGTAAGGATGTGATATAAGAGTGGATTTTTATTTGAAGGCTTTCAGGGGTAGTTATGGAAAGATGTCCACAAAATCCCACCCCCCCAGGGATGAGTACATTTTTATAGCTTTTAGGAAATTAACAGAATTGATAAAAAGCACCAATTAGGAGGACAAGTAGTGATGTAATTTCTTCTCAGGTCAAGTTTCTTTTTTGGAGTCCTTTGCTTGGCACTAGCTGGGCCCTGTTTATGAAATTTATCTTGAAGAGTTATTCTCAACCTTGGTTCCCAGGAGGAACCAAGACAGCACAGGGGCTTTGTACTTCTCAGAGCTTGGAGCGCTGGAATTTGTTTTGGTTTTTTTGCCTAGGGAAAGTCTATGGAAAATTGCTAGGAAAATTAACCACTAATATAATAGGCTACAGAGCTACAGATATATGTGCGAAGAATACAGGGAACGTATAAAAGAAAAAAAAAAAAAAGAAAAGGTCAAAACCAAAAGGCACCAGAGCAAGTCCCCTGAAAAGTTACCCTGGGTTACATTTCCCTTCCCAGTACACGTCGGCGCTCACGTACGACGGGGTGCGGGTGATGGCCGAGGCGTTCCAGAACCTGCGGCGGCAGCGCATCGACATCTCCCGGCGCGGCAACGCCGGCGACTGCCTCGCCAACCCCGCCGTGCCCTGGGGACAGGGCATCGACATCCAGAGAGCCCTGCAGCAGGTGCGGACCAGGCTGGGGCCCCCGCCCGAGGGTGGCGGAGGACGGGTGGGCAGAAGCACCGGCACAAATCGCTCGGGGTGAGGAGGAGATGATCCTTCCAGGGTGGAGAGGTCTGAAAAGCTCGGGGTGCATCCAGCAAACTGCTTTTCCTGGTACCATCTGATGTGTCCATGCCTGTTCGGACTTCCGTTGTTGTTGTGAAGCCAAAATACTACCCCATTAAATCAAAGGTCCCTATCTTTATGTTCCCCTCCCTAAGACACAGACCTGCTCAGAGCACATTTTTTGCAGATTATTTGACTCTCTGTGAACTCAGCTTCAGTTCCAGCCTCCTAATGAATGCATGTGAATTTTGCCTTATGTGTTGGCTGTCACCAAAATGTTCTCAAAGTGCAGATTATCGCTTGTTTCATACTGTGAGGACTCATAAAAGTCTTAAGAGCAGCCATTTAGATAGTTTATTCCTCAAATCTGATAGTCTTGCTTTTTTCCTCCCGCATAAAATTTAGATTTTTGAATAAACAAAAATACAGTGTGAAACGTACAGCAAGAGAGAAAAATAATTCACTCTTATCAAAGATTTACCAAGGTAGAATATTTTAAAATTTCATTAAATTTCAAGACTGACATTTACTTCTAGCACTTTTCTCTCTTTTCCTGACAGAAATAGATGGATTCCTTGCAAATACTGCTAGTTCAGTGTTATCCAAATATAGCTTATCCCATCTTCTTTCCTTAACTGTGAAGAAGGCAAGAAAAATAACATTTGTATGGTTCATTTGTATCATATGTAAAGTTCCTCAAGTATTTAGTTTTGATTTGGTTTTGGCTTACTGGTAAACAGCAATTCCTTTAAAACCAAATCTTGCATCTGATTTGATTTTATTGCTTGGATTCAATTTGTTCCCAAGCCTGCCACTGACTTTCTGCATGACCTTGGGCAAATCACTGTCACAGCTTCTCCAAGCCCTTATAATAAAATCAGCTCCCTGATGCATTAGGGAGATAGGTTACCTAATAAACATGAAATACTTGGAAGTCTTCTGATGAGCAATAGCTGCTCCAGCATCTTTCTTTATTGAATTTATGAGAATATGATATAAAAATTAGACAGCTAGAAAATATAATTTTTTTGCGTGTGTTGGAAAATCTCCTCTGAAGTTTCCTTATATCTTCATTAAAACTATTTTAAAAGTTTTTATTTTTCAGCTGGAGTGACTTTACGTGAAGAACACAAAGACCCATTTGCAAAAGTTGCTTCTTTACAGATGAACAATAATAATTTTAAAAAGGCTTGACCAGTTCAGTTGTGATGGTCAAAATAAAAGACTGAAACAGGCAGGGCAAGAAGCCTCCTAGCAAAAAATTTAACTCTGAATTTGATAATCTTCCAGTATTTAGTAATGTAGCAAGAAAGAGGCAGATGGAAATAGAATAACTTATGATAAGATGGAAGGTTTGAGTTATCCTTTCTGTAAAGACTCACAATTGAGGCAATTCTTACAGCTGTTCACAGTGTGCTTTCTCTTCACCTCCCATTTGTTAATGCCTAAAATTCTAAAAGCTTTTTAAAAGCAAAAGGTTTCTCTACTTGCTTCTACTCAAACGTCTGGAATAAGCTCCAAATTGCCTTATTCCTGTTTAGTGTAGGAAGGAACTACAGAATCATAAAAACATTTAGGTTGGAAGATCTATGAACATCGAGTCCAAACATTATCCCAGCATTTCCAAGTTCACTAAACCACTAAACCATGTCCCCAGCACTGCCCCATCCACACATCTTTTAAATCCCTCCAGAAATGGTGACTCTACCACTTACCTCCCTGGACAGCCCATTCCAATGCTTGACAATCCTTTTGGAGAAGAAATTTTTCCTAATGTCCAATCTAAACCTCCCCTGACACAACTTGAGGCCATTTCCTCTTGTCCTGCTGTGCTGTCTGGGGGAACAGACTGACTCCCACCTCACTGCAACCTCCTAACTAGGATTCATGGATGGCAGGAACAAAGATGAAAAAAAAATATGAAGCATTCTTAATTTTTTTAAAAAACAGAAATCTGGCATGTTTCAGGAGAAAATATTTTTTTTGTTAAAGATAATTACCTTTTTTCTTCTTTTTGCAGGGAAAGGCCCACAAAATATTGCTTAAAACCACTACACTAAGGTTTCGATTGTACTTTGAAAAGGTTATGATAATTTTAAACAAATTCCTTTTTTATCATTATGTGGTCAGCACATCTAATAAGCAGAAAGCTAGTCCCTAACTGTTGACTAGCCCCATAAAACAGAAGGCCACAACAGCATCCTTCTGCTCCAGATGTCCCAGCAAAGAGCCACATGCCCATCCATGTCTTACACAAAAATGTGCTTAAATGCTCCATGTCTCCAATTGATTTGACTGGTGCTAGTTGCTGAAGTCAGCCCTCACTGTATTTTGCACTGCATTTTTGCCTTTTGCACTGCATTTTTGCATTTTGATTTACCATCAGAGGATGGTGAATGGTGGAGAAGTTGTGCTGCATCCTGCAGCATGAATACCAGAGATCTCTTTTGCCCTTTCAGTGCCACATGGATATCACAGGATTAAGATTTCATTCACTCAGATAGAAGAAATTGATGCTGTAAACCTTCCTTTAGTGCATGCAAAGCTACAAAGCTACAAAGCACCTATGACCTGAGCTTCAGAATCGGTCAGGACCTGAAAAAAACCCAAAGGAGATGTGAAAAAAAGCAGGCTTGGGAGTGCTTAAGACAATGGTGCTTTTTCAGCACATCTATTTTTTATGGGTATGTTGTGTCTTGTGAAAAGGGAAAAGCATATTTATCCAAATGTCACCAGGAATACCTCTTGGTTTGAAAGAGCTTCAGAAAATGTTGGCAGATGTTCATTTTCATGACAAACCTTTGTTATAACAGCTGGAAAACAAACACGGTTTAACCAGATTAACAATAGATTTTCTCTGTAATGATACAGCCTCATTTCTTCACCATGGGTCTTTATCCTGAGGATCTCAGGGTATTTAAAAAGGCTGTTAAATACCTGTGCCCATTTTGCATGTGGGAAGACTTCAGTTGCAAGGACAAGAGGTTTGTCCAAAGCAAGTGGAAAGGCAGAGAAAGAGCACTTCTCTGGGTGGTCTCCATAGAAACCCAAATCTGCATTCTTTTTCCCATGTTCCTGGTCCCCACTGCCTGGTCCCCACACAGTGTGGGATTCCAGTCAGGAGCCCTTCTCCTTTCCAGGCTGGGCACTTCTGCAGCAGGGGAAGCTCAGGATGTGGGATGTGATATGAGCATCATTTCAGCTCGGCTGTGTTATCAGCAGAGATTTACAGTTCAAAGTTTCCTATGCAAATGTCAATACTAAATTGTTAGATTTTATTAATCTGGTGCAGAGGTAATTAAATTTGCTTGATAACTTATAGACGCCTCTCTATCAAAAGATAATGGCTGGGAGCTGTGGCCATGGTTTCATATTTCCTCCTGATTTACAGTTCCTGATTTGAGCTGACACATTCAGTACCAAATCCCAACTCCAGGTCAGATTTAGAAAATACAAAACCCCACAAACTCAAGGAGTTCAGAGCTGATTTAGCTCACTGTCACATCCCAAGAGGTGATGGGCTCACACTGGTGATCTAGCTCTTAGACTGCACTATGTTTTAAACCACTGAGTTTTGAGAGAAAGGGATTTTAAATTAAAGAGTTAGTTTAGAGGATGGCTGTGCCCATGGCCAGGCGTGCTGTAGAGAGTGAGCCCTAGTGAAATCCCAGTTTCAGGCAGATGTGCTGCCTCCCCTGCATGGAATTGAGAGTAATCACTGCACTCAGCACCCTTCTTCCCCTCCCCTCTCACGGCTGTTGAATCACCACTGCATGAGAAGCTGACCAATTTGCTGTCTTCGTTGATATTTATGTATTTAAGGTCCGTTTTGAAGGATTGTCTGGCAACGTTCAGTTTAACGAGAAAGGACGCAGGACCAACTACACCCTCCATGTGATTGAGATGAAACACGATGGGATCAGAAAGGTAAAGCAGAGAGTGACCTGACATCCTGTGTCAGGTTCCAGCCCGTGTTTGAGTGGCAGTGTGGTTGGGTCTCGACAGGCACCCCTGCTCATTAAAGTTTGTTTGTGGAGTCACAGCAAGGGCATTCCCAGCTCTAGGCATGAGCAAAGCCAAGCACTAGGGAGGACTCGTGGTATATTGCTAAAAAATACATTTGGAAGGTGTTATCAAGAGCAACAAGGGCATCTCAGGTGTGGCAAAAATTTTCCTGGACGCTAAAACTTGGTCAGCTCACCTTTGCTATTGGCATGGTGGGTTGGTGCAGGCCCAGCTATAGGTCTGGCTTTGTCCTTCCACTTTTCCAAGGATAAACAAAGGCAGAGCCAGGCAGAAGCTCTTTGCCCCGACCATTTTAAGTGGACCCTTTATGCTGACCTAATTCTGCTCTCCTTGAAGTGACAAAAGCTTTACCACTAACCACGTCCCGATAGCTACACAGACCTTTGTGCTCTTCTGAAGTCTTGATCCCTTTCTGTATCCCAGGCTCTTTGAAAAATCTGGCCTTGTTCAGAGATGCCAAGCCCTTGAAACACCAATCCTTTTGAAATCTGACTCTAGGTGCTTATGTCCCACTTTAGATACCATGTATTTGAAGAGCAGAGAATAACTCAGTTATTCCTTGATAAATACTACATATTTTGGAAAGGGGCATTCTCTGCATCTCCTCAGTCCCCAGATAAAAAACTTGTTTGAAATGAAGAAAAATGTAAATATTGAAAGCTCCATATTTACAGCCCCTATCTCAGATTTAGACTTACACCTGAGAACAGCAGGTGTGAGATCAAAGCCCCCCACAGCCAAGGGAAAAAAAGCAAATTTTCTTTGACAAATAAAATAAATGTCATTTTTAAGATGTACAAAGCAGTCTTCCTCCACTGCAAAGTATTCATAAGAGGACAAAGGCAGCATCATGCCCAGTTTGGGTCTCTGAACTTCAATAATTTGGCAGTCTGGAGAGAGTCTAGAGGAGATGAAACTGAGTGGCTGAATGTCTTGATTTTTCTATGTATTTACTGTCAGAAATGATATTTGTTTGGAAGACATGTACATCACTGCTATGATACATATTGTATTTTAGATCCACCAGGTTAGAAGTGCAAAGCAAACATCCATGTCTCCATTTTGTTGCCCTAGGGCAGAGCTTTGAAAGCTCTTTCCTCATGTTCCTTTCTTTGTGTCTGTGCAATGAAGAGTGATTAGAAGCCTGCATAGATTTTTTTTTTTTCTCCTCAGCTGTTACGATCTCTAATCTGCCATCAGCAGGTTCCTGGTCATGCCCTGGTTAATACCTTTTCCCATTTACTGTGATAAGAAATTCCATTTATATGAGCAGAGCTCGGGCAGATTCATACTTACATGAGATGATGGAAGACTTCTTATAAAATCAAGCCCTTCAAGCAGATAACCTCAACCACGATCCTCCTAGAGATATTTGCTGGCACTCTGCTTTACCTGCAAGGAGTGAGAGAGCTGCCCAAATCACTGATTATTATTAAGCAGAATTTGACCTTTGAGTTCTTCCCTTTACAAGTGTTCAGTTTATTCATAACCCCAAACTTTTTGACACTGGCACAGGATGGTGGGGAGGTTCTGACTTGATCTTTTGTCCTGGTGTCTCCAGATGTCCCAAGAGTCAGTCCTGTATTCATGCAGGCTTTCAGCTGCAGGATAATTTTTCATCACCCTCTAGCACCTGCACCTGCAGCAGGCAAGCTCACCATTAGAATAATTTTGGAAGTCACACAGGGAAAGTGAGAACTCTCATCCTAGGAATGGCAATAATCACCAGTGCAATGTGATAAATGTTTTTGCATGCATACAAGCACTGTGCTACTGTAGCACATCATGCACATTATTATTTTCAGGCTGGAGGCACAGTGGGATGGGGAATTTCCCTGTCCCCTTCGCCAAAGGCAGGAAAAATCAGGAGAGGAGATTTCTGGCTGGTTGTGAATATGCAGAGAAGGCTGATCTGGTTTGGATGACCCTGTTACTGTATCTTGGTTAATATCCCAAAGACATATTAATCCTGGTTTTGTATTGGGCAGATTGGTTATTGGAATGAAGATGAGAAGTTGGTCCCAATAGCTGTAGATACTCAAAGTGGCAACGAGTCTACGAGCCTGCAGAACAGGACCTACATAGTCACAACTATCCTAGTAAGTGCCATGACTTCCATCCCAGCTCTCCCTCTCCCCCATCTCCCTGATGTGCAGGCTCCCTCTTCCCACTCGTGTGCCCTTCTCTGTGTTATATCATTTTTATAATAGAAATAATAATAATAATAATAATAGAAATAATAATAATAATAGAAATAATAATAATAGCAGCACTTACTGTTTCCTACTGGCTCCATAAAGATATCTGCAAATTGCTGTGGCTAATTAAGTAGGTATTAAAGAGCTCTCGTGTTTAAGTGTAGAAAATACAAAAGATTATGACAGGATAGTAGAGGCATCAACACAGGTAAATTAGGAACATTGTACCTATGCTTTGTATTTATCACACAGAATGGCGGCTGCAGTTTTGGGAAGGATAAGCTGTTTTGTTCAGAGAGGCTGAATCATTGCTTTAAAAGCAAATCTCCACTGTAATCATGAAGGAATAATAGGTACCCCACAATGTATGGTATCATGTGTTGTGTCACTGTATACACTTGCCCTGCAGAAACGTGAAATATTACCAATTTGTTTGTTGATTGCTTACTGGGAGTCTGCAGAGAAGACACAATACCCAAACTGAGTTAAACACTTTAGGGCTCTCTCCTGTCCAGCAGATTTGATTCTCCCTGTGCCCACAGAGGCAGGCATGCCTTTAAAAATTCAGAGCTCGGATACAATAAATACCCCTTGCAGAAGCACACTGAAAGGTTTGTTGCCCAAATCCTGCCAGCTACTCCACTCCCCTCAGGTCCATCACTGCAGGAGCTGCTCACAGATTCTGCATGAATAAAAAGAATATGCCACAATAAAAAAATTCAGACTTTGTACCTTCTAGAATAAGCCCACGGTGTGCTGGCTGTGTCCCTTGGCACAGGAACACAAAGCTAGAGCTTTGCAGGGCGACCAGAAGCTGGTCTGGAGCTGGTGTGCACCTCTGGAATGAGGAGTGGGGCTCAACGTTGCTCTTCTGTGTGCCAGGAGGACCCGTACGTGATGCTCAAGAAGAACGCCAACCAGTTTGAGGGCAACGAGAGGTACGAGGGCTACTGCGTGGAGCTGGCCGCCGAGATTGCCAAGCACGTGGGCTACCACTACCGGCTGGAGATCGTGCGCGACGGCAAGTACGGAGCCCGGGACCCCGACACCAAAACGTGGAACGGCATGGTGGGAGAACTCGTTTATGGGGTGAGTTTCCAACCTCGACATTCAGCTCTTGGTACCTGGGATCACATTCAAGCCCCAGAGTTAGAAGGAGTCCTGCCCTCTCTCAGCCTGAGCTCTCCAGAGGACTGCAGCTCAAACAATCAGCCCAAGTGAAATGTTTTAATTTAGGGAGAGACAGCACATTCTGTGCCTATGGAAATGTCAAAACGTTTCCTTTCAACAGTTCCAAGATTCTTTTTCTTTACATTTTCAGAAGAACAAGTATCGAAAGGTCATACTTTCCCATGGGTAGAATCTCCAAATTTTACTCTATTTTATATTTGCATGGTAATTACAGGATGAAAGGAGAAAAAGATTTCAAACACTCAGAACATGAGTGGTGAATAGAAGGATGAGATTACTTTCTGTCCAGCCATTCATTTCCATCACCAGGGATGTACACCTGCACCCTACACTTCTAAACCTGGTTTGGCCTGGTAGTTCATACTCTGTGATGTTTAGGTCATCCCTCAGACAGAGGGGTCTAATTTCCCTTTCCCTACAAGGGAAACCATGTAGGAAGCATCAGTTCCCAAGTCCATGTGAGACTGTTGGAGTGGGGATGATCTGTCTCCTGATGGTAGCTCCACTGTAAATGCTGCCAGCCATTTCAATGCATTTCCCTCTCCATTTTCAAGATGGATTGCAAAATTAGTGGAGAGGGCATATCGGTGTTGCTGGAACATTTTTCCTCTTCTCCTGCATCAGTTATGCAATCAAAAAGCAGTTCCTGATGGAAGTAAACATCCTGACATCCTTTTTCAGGGGATTGGCCTTTCCTTGCCTCTTTTGATGTCTGGATGATAAAGCTCTTTTAGAGAAAATCATCTTCATCACATTGTGACATCAGTGGATAAATCAGATGAGAAGAGCTGGGTGGCTGCAAAAAGAAAGTGCTGTGATTTCAAAACAGATCTGGTAATCAGTAGTGATAAAATGGAAATAATCCACCAATATTATGGGCTTCTTCTTTTTAACCTTTTTCTTGGAATTGGTTTTGGCTGATTTCTTCTGAGATAGCGAGGTTAAACAGAGATCAAAGGATCATACACTGCAGTTAGTAGATACATTTTATTCTCAGTCTGCAAATCTCTTCTCTGTCTCCTTTTTCAGAGGGCAGACGTGGCTGTGGCACCGTTAACCATCACCCTGGTTCGAGAAGAAGTTATAGACTTTTCCAAACCGTTCATGAGTTTAGGTATATCAATAATGATAAAAAAACCTCAAAAGTCCAAACCAGGAGTTTTTTCCTTTCTGGATCCTTTGGCCTACGAGATATGGATGTGCATTGTTTTTGCCTACATTGGAGTGAGCGTTGTCCTCTTCCTGGTGAGTCGCTTCAGCCCTTACGAGTGGCACACCGAGGAGTTCGAGGAAGGACGGGACCAGCCAGCCAATGACCAGACAAATGAGTTTGGGATATTCAACAGCCTCTGGTTCTCCCTAGGAGCTTTCATGCAGCAAGGATGTGATATTTCTCCAAGGTGGGTTGCCTTCCCCAATGAACCTTCTTCCAGTTTGCGTGGTTTAATCTTTCTGCGTGCTTTGAAGCTGAACAGGTTCTACTTTGACCTCCCTTCCTGAACCAAAGTGTAGTTTTGTGAATCAGTAACAGACTCAGAAAGAATCCAAAGATTCACAGGTCTCACAGCTGTGAACTTGGGACCTCAAACTTGACACCTTGAAAATGCTATTTAAATATTTCTTGGGGAGCTCTTTTGAGGGAATTTACAGAAATCATAACAAGCTTTTCTAAAGCCACCGAATTGCAATCAAATTTTGTCAGTCATTTCTTTTGTTGCTAGTAGAAATAAGATGATTCTATCATTACAGGGAAGATAAAAACTTCCAGCAAGGTAGGGAGAAATCATACAATAGGTGCCCAGTGAAAGGTTATATGGTCTGTGTCAAACATTATGGGGCACAATGACTGGCTTTTTTCTGGTCTTTAAAAAGGTTAGAGAAAGACCAAGTTTCATCCTGCTTCTCATTTCAGCCAATAGTTCTTCTGAAAGTTCAGTAGGACCCAACATCTAAAATGGTCCTAAAGGGACTTTTCAGTGAATGACTCTTGTGATTTACTCAGATAATTTTTCCTTCCTTTTGGGGGCTTTGTCTCCCTTCTCTTCAAAGGAAGTTTCACCCGGTAGTACCCATCCTATGGGTGAAGACAGTGGGCAGAGGTTGATTTCCAGCCCGCTGTGGTGGTATCAAAGCTCAGGGGAAGAGAAGGAGGCACAGCTCCATCGATGAGTGGAGATAACTCCGTGCAGGTCAGCACAGCTCCCCTGGGATGGCAGGGAAGACTGAGCCCCAGATTTTTGGCTATCATATGCCAATTTATCCAAATGTTAATGAGCTTGTGATAGCAGGGAAATAACAGCCTGCAGGGCACTGTGATAGTGACAGCCTTTACAAGTATGTTTTATTGTCTGATCATTGATTAGTAGGAGGCCAGGCAGAGAATCCAGAAAGTCTTCCCAGCAGAGAGAATTTCAGCTTTATTGCTGTCTTGTAACCAGCCCTGTGTGTTAGGATCAGGTCATTGTGATTTTCATTCTCATTGTTGTTTTTGTCATCATTATTCTTATTTAGGAAAGAGAATGTCTTCCTTCGAGGTCATTTCAATAGGTGGTTTCTGATCCAAGGAGGAGCAGGGAGAGGTGAAAAGCTGAGGCTTTGAGGAATAGCAAATTTGGTAACATCTTTAATAAAAAGTGTCAGGGAAAGATCAGTGGGTTTGATTCATCTAACAAGATTTGCTCTAGCTATATAACATGCTTTGAATCACCATTTCAAAGTGTGGCTTTATTTTGCTTTGAAATGGGAAATGAGAATTATTCCATCGTTGTTGTTTTAATGTTGGTTGATTTAATCATCCTGATAATGAAAATTACAATTTCATTGAAACCAATATTTTCCCATGGAACACAAGAGCAGTTTCTGACTGCTACAACTGTTGGCAAGATGATAAAAACTTAAAAATTAAATATGGGAATTATTATAGCTCCCAGTATTCTGAGCACAGCTCCTTGAGATGGTTGTAAGGGGAGAGGGATATTTCTGTGAGATGTGAAAGCCAGGAGGAAGCAGAAGAGTGAGAATTTCTGTAGGATGTTGCTGTGCAGAAAGACTCTGAGCACGCTCCGTATTTCACATGTATTTTTCACACGAACCCAGTGCAGGATTTCTGTGACACATCACTCAGAAATGAACACTTGGTAGAATGACACTGTGGGCAGGTGGGGATATCTGCTCTATTCTAATGTATTTCCTATGTGGTTGCTTCTAAACTTATCACTACTATCTCTCAGCATCTCCCCAGTAATGCATTAACCAACATAAATAGCTTCTGTTATACATCTGTTCTGTCATTCTCTCCCCAGTGGAAAGGAGCAAGTGCAGGGGTGTATTTTGTTTTTGTGGAGGTTTTTGGGTTGTTTATTTCAGTTTTGTTTGGAAAGGAGCAGGGGAAATTTGTCTGAAGGTTTGGTTTTTTTTTCCAGAGAGTGCTTGTTTTAAGTGCATATGCCACTATGTATTTATCATTAAAAAAAAGAGTGAGATCAAAACCACAGACACATCACTCAGCACAGCAGGTGGTGAGGTTTGCAGCAATAACCTGCTCTTGTAAATGTGCATTCCTCAGTCTCAGACCAATCCCCAGGGAACTTCAGTGCCCCAAAGAGAAAAAAAATTTGCTTTTGAAGGAGACTGTTGTCCTTTTTAAGGACAGTCTTACTAGGCAGAGCTTTAAACAGGCTTTTAAGTACACTGGGAACAACTTACCAAGGACTTTGAAGACACACTGTGAATTTGGTGACCTGTGGATGGCCAAGAGAGAGCAGAGCAGTGGGTTCCCTGCTCATAGCCTCTTTGCAGGAGGTCAGCTGCTATCCTCAATGCTCTGAAGCCCTCATGTCTCGGCATCAACCAGTGAACGGGACAAAGGGCAGGCAGTAACCGGTCATGGAGAGTCCCAGCTGGAGCTGGTGGCAGTCTTGTGGTGCCTTTGGATGCTGAAATGTGAGCATGAGCAAGGAATCCATAAAGGAATGACCCCATGGTAAACGCGTGGCTTCAAACCGAGGCGGCTGCGAGCTCTCGGACGCTTCCCACTGGAGTGTGTGTCCACCTTCTGCACCATCACTGACCAGTGGCCCACTGGGTGTGGAACAGCTCCTGCCACGTGGACTCATTTGTCCTGGTTGAGGTGAGACAGGCCCTGTTGTTGCCCTTAAAGCTTTCAAAGCAGGGGCTGATACCCAGCAGGGTCAGGGAGAAGCAAGAGCTCGGAGCTGTGCACAGCTCCATGGTGACAGGCAGGAATCAGTGAAGTCTGAAACGGGCCATAAACCATTAGGCTTTGCAAAGTGCCACCTTAGCTTCAGAAAACAGTCATGAAATTGCAAAAGCACTCATTAAACGTGAAATACAGACCCAGAAAGGAGCTTCTCAGGGCAGGCATCAGAGGTAATAAATAACCTGCAGCCAATAGCGAGAGCCTGCAGAAAGAAAAATGTGAAGTGAATATGACTCACATTGTACCGTTTTCAGAACTTTAATTTGATAAATTGTCTTCAGAGCTTAAAATCACCGCAGTGTGTAGCAGCTGTGGGGAGTAGGACCTTGCTAAAGTCCAGCATGTTTCTGCCATTCCTCGCTTAGGATGGACCTCAGGCCTTTGAGAAGGAGACTGAGGGGATGCTTGGGCTTCCCAACCTCCTCTGCAGCAAAACAAGGCATCAGAATTTTTCATCTTTGCCATCATTTTCTGCAAAATAAATAATTTGACTATTGTGAAAAGGATGGAAAAACAGGGAGCAAAATAACATCTCTTGTCAGCTTCCTACCTTGATCTTCTATTTTTTGTTATCATAAAATGTGTTGTTTCATATGGTTTGAGCCCAAAAGAGACTTCTTGTATATTGGAGACTATTAAATTTAATCCAGTTACTCCTCCGGTGACTCAGAAAATTTATGTTTGACTAAAATGAAATACATTTGGTTAAAACAGGTTATACAAAAAGACATTTATTCTTCACTTGAAAATACCATTAGATAGAATAAAGAGTTACTCTCAGCTGAGTTGACTGTAGGAATCTTGTCCCATCTCAGGTTTGGCAGATGGATAAATATCACACAACATCACCTGGTGAATGCAGACATCATTTGTGCCTCGCCAGAGGAAAATTAAATAAAGATCTACAAAAATTAGCCCAACTTCTTGGAGCCTCGCTTTATTGTTGAAACAAAAAGCATACATATTTTGAATTCAGATCAAAATCTAGTGTGCATAGAAGGGAAATGCATACTCATACCATGGCACACTCGGGTATCACGTCATGATACCTGGACAACACAGCTTGAAATCCCTCACAATAATCTGTCTCATTGAGAACAGAGCTGGAGATGTCGTGGTCAGCCTGTGCTGGGAGTGAAAAGGTGGATGAAGCTTTCACCCCATCTGTGTCTGAGAGAGCCCAGGCAGGGGATGTTTGGGGAGCACCAGCAGGGCTGCATGAGCAGGGAGAGCTCTGTGCTCCTCTGGCAAGGCAGGAGCACTGCTGGGAAACACTCGGGTCTCACCTGTGTGACTGTGGGGCTCAGTGTGTGCAAGGAGGCACGGCACGAGGCACAATCCACCCTCCAGCTGGCTTGGGATAAAGAGTTAACAGGGCCTCACTCACCTGCAGAGTCCAGACCCAGGGGCTTTGCAGGCTGCAGTGGATTGTGCCAAGCAGGGAGCCCCAGCTGGGGCTGGCTGTGCTGAGCAGGGGGGTTTGCTGGCAGAGATGATGGATGACTGCACTCCCAGGCAGGAAGGAGAGAGATAGATGCTGGCTGCTCTCCAGTCAATAGATACAATCCATTATTTATAGGCAGCTTGTGGACATGGCTATTTGTTTTTTGTGACATGGAATCAGTGCTCTGGCTGATCCATACAGTGTGATAGTGTTCACTGCACTCCTGCTCAGTCTGTCTGCTGCACTCCATCAGAGTGGTTTGTCTGTACCTGTAATTAATGCTGAGCATTTTCCTCTGCTCTTTTTCCTGTTTATTTACATTTCTTTTTAGCCCAATTGAAAAAAGTCATAGGAGACTTCAGATTTTGAAAGACAGCAACATTTGAAATTTCATCAAGATCTTCACAATACTGAAAGGTTTCAGCCAATTTTTGGGCAAAATCTTAATCAGAAATTGATTAGAACAAAAAAAAATTATGGGGGGTTTTGGAGTTTGTTTTGGTTTGGTGGGGGTTTTTTTTGGCTTTTGGTTTTTGTTTTTTTTTTAGTGAGAGGTTTGATTTGGATTTTTTTCAAGGAAATTATTTCTGTTCCATCCTTTGTAAACTGACATTTGCAGGGTACTTACTTATTTTGCTAAAAATTTAGCATGAGGGAAATTAGAACCAGCTGCATTTAGCACTCAAAAGGAATTTAATTCCTTCCTGAAAAGAAGGCTGAGCAGGGGTATTTATCTGATGACTCTTCTTGATTTCAGTGTCTTCTCTGACACTCCAAGCAACTGCCTTGGAAATGGCCTCAAATTGCACCAGGGGAGGTTTAAATTAAAGTTTAGGAAAATTTTCTTCACTGGAATGGTGGTCAGGCATTGAAACAGGCTGCCCAAGGAAGTGGTGGAATTGCCATCCCTGGGAGTGTTCAAAATGTGTGTGCATGTGGCACTTGGGGCCGAGATTAATGGTGAATTTTAATGGCAGTGCTGTGGTAATGGTTGGACTCAATGATCTCAGAGGGCTTTGCCAACCTTAATGATTCTGTGGGGACAAAGCTCAGGTTCATTCGTTTGTGTGGTTTGCTTGATCTGGTGAGCTGACTTTCTTTGAGAATAAAAGTAAGAAAATCAGGACTTTGACTTCAGGAAAAGTGTCCTTGCCTTATAAAAGTGATTGCAAATGATGTTGCAATTATCTCTACCTGGCAGAGTTAATTATGTCCAGGGAGAGCAAATTCAGATCACAGGGTAACAGCAGCACTTGCAAATCACCAGGAACTGATGACCACACTTATTTCTAAAACACACTTAACCAGGGAAAGTTACTCACCGGAGGAACAGCTTGACAAATTGCACAATATCCAGCTAAACAGTTCCCTTTGGAGTCTGCACACTTCCATGGCAACCAGAGTGTGGCAGCCAGGGGAAAATGGAAATTCTTTTAAAATAATCATCCTTGCTATCCCTTTTTTTCATTTGGGAAAATTCTGAAGGATACAGAGGACTCAGAAGGAGGAAATAACCAGCCGAGAGAGCATTGTTGGAAAGACACAATTTTTTCTGTAAATGAAAAATTAGTCTTTTGAATTTGCACACTCTGCCATCTGAAAATGTCTAAATGCTGCAGAGGTGATGAATGCTCCCTCCACTGACCTGTGAGCTACTTCCTCAGGATGCTTTCCCTTTCAAGTATATCTAATCACTCTCCCACAGCTCTGATTTTGGGCCTTCAGCATTGAGGTTGCTGGGGGACAGCAAGAAATTTGCTGGAACTCCTCCCATTGAGTGACAGATTCACTAATGGTTCCACCAGCTGTGTTTAAAACAAGTCATCAAACACTTCATCTAAAAGCAGATATATTAGCCTAAAAATACTTTTGCAATTTCTTTCTTCAGGACTAAATAAATGTTTCTCATGTTTTTTGTTGAAAACAAAGTTGAAAATAGCAGGGGGGAAAGTGCATTTCCCTTTTTTTTTTTTTTTTTAATGTCTTGGGAAGTTTCATCTGAAAAAGGGTAGATTTTGAATAGATATTAGGAAGAAATTCTTGCCTGTGAGGGTGGTGAGGCCGTGGCACAGGTTGCCCAGAGAAGCTGTGACTGCCCAGTCCCTGGAAATGTTCAAGGTCTGGTTGGATGGGGCTTGGAGCCACCTGTGAAAGGTGTCCCATGGCAGAGGATTGGAATGAAATGAACTTTAAGATCCCCTTTAACCCACACCACTCTGTGTTCTCTACATGGAACTGGAAGGTGCTGTTTGTGTTTCTAATGCTGGGCACAGACTCAGGCTCATGAGGAGCACTAAGGTTTACAGGGCTGCCTTCTGACACTCACAGCCTTCTCCCTGACTGCAGCAGGAGATTCTCTGAGCCTCCAGGGACCCCCTGTGATGCTGTACTCGGACTTGCTGACTTTCAGTCAGTAAGAGAAGCAGATTTTTTTTCCATTCCTTTCCTCCTGATAACGAGTTATTCCTGAGCAGTCGGCTCAGCTGGGGTCTGCAGTCAGGACTGAGCATGGTTGTGTCTCTCTAATAGTTAGGTCGACTGCCAAGTGTTTTTGTCAAAGAATAAGGGTTGTGGGGAGCTGAACAGCCTCCAGCTCCCTCAGGTGGTGTCCTCTGCAAGGCTGCCTGTCACACACTGCTTTAATGTTGGCACTCCAAAAAAATATTGCACCTAAGATGGGAAGCCCTGAGCATGTTTTCACAGGGAAGCCCCACTTAAATAACTCTTCCATATGCTGTACATTACTTTTATCAGCACTGAGATATCCTGTGCACAATCACTGGATACACATTTGAATGAGCTTTGAACTCCTTGATTCAAATTGCTCTGGATCACAAAACACAAAAAGCATCCACAGCTGCTCTTTGCTGGTATCACCCCCACATCTGGCCTTCCACTGGGAGGCTCAGAGTTCTGCCTTTATGGAATTTGGCATTTATTGGACCTGTTCTGCTTTTGTCTCAGATTTCATCCCAACTACTTGTCCTTGTAACTGGGGAAGCACCATACCCCTTCTCATGAAAAGTTCAGGGGTGCATTCGTTCACTGAGCAATTCCCATTGTAACACCCCAAGATGGTAAGCAGGTAAAGACAAATTTGTTGAAATAGGACAGAGATACTGTGTTACCCATTGTGAAAGGCTTGGGGAAGCCAAGTAACTGGGAAAAGCAAAATGTTGGCCCTGCTAAGAAGTCGGGGCAAAACTCCTTGTGTGCTTGGGCGGGGTCTGGAGTTGGAGAGGGCAGAGCCTGGTGTCACCTCTGAAGTCCTCCATGCTGTTTGGTCTTCCTTCCATTTTCACACAGATCAAAGGAGCAGCTGGAGAGCAGCTGATTCATAGGCTCAGATGGCAGGAAAGGGCACACAGCTCGTACACACACCCCTTTCCTTAAACACACTTGATGGCATCCAATCTATTTAATAAAATCATGCAGTAATTCTGATTAGTGCCTGCCCAGAAGAGTTGCTGCTTACCCTCAGATCCAAAGGCTAAGCAGCAATAATCCAATCATGGTAATCATAACTTACTACTTTGATCTTCAGATAAAAGAGTCTATAGAAGTGCAAAAGTGTTACATCACCGTTATTTGGACAACTTCAAAGCATGTTTTATACACTAATGAATTCTTCCAACTCAGTCTGATGAGGAGTAATAGAAGGCAAGTGTGTGAACAGAGGAGTAGAAAGGAAGATGAGTCCTCTTGTGGTGAAAGGAAAAAGCAATAAAATAAGCACTTGTACCCTGTGTATAGGTGTGAGACGTGATGAAGAGTCCACGAGGGTCCAGCTGCAGCAGCCTAGTGCACAGGTTGCTCTCCCATAGGAGGAATTTTCTCTTCTCTCATTTCTTGAAGCTTGCAATAAGAAGCAAAATCTCAGGCTGCAGAGAGGAAAACAGAGGGAGGGAGCAGCTTTTCATCTCAATAGTGCTTTTGAAGCCATAAAAAAAAAAAAAAAAAATTAAAAATCACCAAATGGATCTTAGCAGGTGAAATAGGGGCAGCAGAAACACTGAACATGTTTGCCCTTCATAGTTTGGGAGTTTTAATGTTAAAACACAGGCACACCGGTGCACATAAAGCTATTCTAAAAACACTGGGGAGAGCAGATTCATTCCTCATCACTTCTACAAGAGATATAGTATGTCCCTGTACAAAAAAGAAAGGCTCAAAACTGAAACTAGACAAAACCAAACTTGTACAGTCTTGGTGAGGAATCACATCTTAAAATTAGAAATGAGAGAGAAAATGAAGGGAATATTTGGAAATATTGCCAGAGTGAATATCTTCCAGCACAGAAAATATTCTCCTTCCAGAGCAAAGCCTTTCTCTCATCAGATTGGGAAATCTGACAAAAGATGGGAAAAAAAATAAAGCAAAATGAACCAAGGCAAAATACCTTGGAAGAAGTCTGAACTAGATTATTGTAGCATTATTGCCCAGAAGTCTCAGAAATGGAGCTCTCGTGTGAGCAAATGTAGATGGCTAAAGAGGATCTTGGAAAAATGAAGAACTGATGGCATATAATCCAAAACATATTAAATCTTTTGGGAAAAAAAGAAAGTTTTTTCATCAAGTAGACTTTGAAGAAGAGACTGTGGGAGACCATATGGAATCCAGCAACTCAGAAAAGGACATTGGCACAATAGGCTGTTGTTCAAAAAGAAGGATGAGTGCTGTTAAATTTGGGGCCACTGAGGTTGAGGAAGTTCCTGAATAATGAATCTCCTGGGGCTCTCCAGAGACTGCTTCTGACAAAATTTTATGCTTATCACCTTGTGAGTTTTTCTCAGAAAAGTGAACAAATGTCATCAGAGTGAGAAAAATACATGAAGAGCCTTTTTACAGTGAAATTTTTGCTCAAAGGTATGACAAGAGCTGGGGTTTTATTCCTTGTAACGATAGCTGGCAAAACAGCAGAAGAGGGATGACTTTGCCTTTCTCTGGAGCTGCCAAGCAGCCCAAAGTGACCACGTGTTTCTCAGCAAATCACTGTCTAAACATTCATCCCTTAAACCACCCTGTCTGCAACAGGGAGAGGCACACTGTGCCTGTACTTCAGAGGATGACAGTGCCTGTCTTCAGATCTACCTCTCTGCCTTTCAGCTACACTCTTATTTTTTCCTAGGGTTCCATGTCTTCCCTCTATCCTGGCCCTGGATTTGTACTGTTTTTAGCTGCCCTCTGGGAGAGTTGAGTGTATTCTCCTGCATTTTCAGGGTTAAACATCTCATTTGAGTAGCCAGGGATGCTGTGCAGGGATGGCAGGTCCCTCGAGTGAAGGATTTACCTCAGTCCTGCAGTTCTGCTCTGCTGGAGTATTTTTCTGGGTCCTGCTGAAGTTGAAGAGGGCTTGCTGCCCATGTCAGTTTGTGTTTGCTTGGCCTCTAGTGCTTCCAACACCCCAGTAGCTGAGCAGGTGAGTTGTGTTTTTTGAGTATCCACAGGCGTCGTTTGGGGTCAGTTGAGGACACAGAAGGGCACAACCTGCAAAGTGCTGTGCAGTGCACACATCACCCCCTGCATGGCTGGGCCCCTGTGATGCTGCCTCTGCCCCTTGGGATTGAGAGTCTCAGGAAGGGGAACTGGGCAAAGCAGCAGCTCAGAGGTAAATCCCACCTGGTGGCCAGAGCTTCAGGCCACCCACCCAGGACAGGTTCATTAATGTGATTCATCCTCTTCTCCCACAGCTGGGAGCTGAATTAGAGAGATGAAGTAAGCTGTCCAGGATCCCATAAAGTAGCAGGGCTTCACAGGGAGGAGAAAAACCCAGCTCCTGGACGCTAGTCCTCTGATTAGACTTAGGCACCTCTTGCCTGTCAAAAATGCTAAGTGAATGTCTCGAAAACAGCACGAAGCTGCTCCATGCAGTCATGCTTATACTTAGCACTGCAGTAATCCAATGCCCAATGACTGGAGAACCACAAGTGGCATGATGCATTTCTGACTAAGCAGGAAAACTCATTTTAGAATGAGGTTTTTCCCATTAAAGGGAAATTGAAGGGGGAAAAAATGCCAACATATTTTGCAAAAGAGATGAAACAGTAGGAGAGGGAGCATACACTGCTGTCCAAAGCCATTAGCTTAGGCAGAAAGAAACAGTAAATAAACCATGATTTATAATTAACGCCTCACACATATACATCCCCCCATTGAATCTGGGAGATTCTGTGTATTTGCAGAGATCACATTTAGTTGATGCAATATTTACACCATGAGCATCCACAAGGCCCCTTCTTAAAGGCAATTCTTCTGGGATTCCATAATCCATACTGCCTCCTTCCAGCATGTTGGTTTTGGAGGTCAGATGGACTGGCAGGGTTTGCCTGAAATCACAAGAGCAGATCTCCAGCCCATATAGAAAAGTTAAGAAGCTCTAAATTTTTTTTTCTTTTTTTTCTTTTTTTTTTTTTTTTTCTTTTCATTTTCTTTTTACCAAGAATTAGAGAAAGTAAACCAGGACTGAGCCAGCCTGGGACTCCCAGTACCTGTGCACACTCAGCTCCCTTACCCTGTCTCTCTGGTTAGTGTTACCCACAGGGAACCAAAATATGCAGCTCTTAGCTCTGTAGAAAAGTTGTGAGAGATGAAGAAAGAATTTGTACCTCTGGGAGAGGTAAATGAGAATATGAGTAGAAAACATTCTTACTTCTGTATTTGTAAGGGCTTTCCTGACACTGCATGTTAAAACCCAGCACTGCAGTCAGGACTCCAAACTCTTGTACCAGGAGCTAGGATTCAATAACAAGTAAAAGCAAACTCATATGGCAAGAAAATTAGTAATGCAGCATGAACAGAGAAACTTGCATTATAATCCCTTGAATTTTGTGGCAAACGGTTGTGAGCTCATTCAAAACTCTCCATGGCACTCTCTCTGCAGAGAGTAAGAGGATAAGAGCTCTGCAGTCTGTACTTGATGAATGCACCCAGAGCTGATCCCAGCTCCACAACCCCACACTGAATTTCTTCCTTTGCCTTTTGAGCAAATCTGGGGTTCATGACAGGAACAGAGGTAAAGTGGTGAGACCAACCATGCCAGATGGTCTGTGACACAGAGGAAAAGCAAAGCTCTTTACATTGACAGAGTTTAATACTGAAAATTTGATTAAAATAAGAGCAGAACTGGTGCAAAATGTTTGCAATTAATCCACTACCAAGTCAGGTTTCAGACAGAAAAATGGACTTGTCTGGATCAGTAACAAATTCACAGAGTAGTGTCAGAGATCAGAGGCTCTGGGTAGAAGACCATAAAGACTGACCCACAATCAGTAGCACAAGCACAGAAGAGCTTTTCTTTCAACAGTTTTGCATAAATTCATTCAGTGACAAATATGTCAGTTGAGCAAGTGAGCCTTTATTAGACTTGAATTTAACAGCAAATCTGGGAAATCCTCCCAAAGCAACTATGGCTTCAGGATCCCAGATTTGCACTTCTAATTAAAACACTGTCAGTTGAGGTGTCATTCTCCAAAAGGAATGGATTTGGGGAGGGGGAAGGGGGAAGTGGGAGATGGTGCTTGAACAGTTTTCCAACGAGGTTTACTCTGTATATTTTCTGATGATCTTGTTAATGTATTTTTGCAAAATTGTATTGTTCTCTTCTAATAGATGTCAAAGCAGAGGCAAACTCCTGCTGGCATTTCCTACCTTCCATGAGGGATAAGATCAAAGGGAAAATTGTTTGATCAAGGATTGCATTTTGTTTTAAGAAATGAGATTATAGATGCATGATTTTCTATTTCTGTAGGAATCCACCAATGCTAAGGCTAAAACATTAGAACAAATCTCTTCATGGGAAAAAAGGGAACTTACAATTCCTTTCTGTGTTCCGCTGGCAAAATGCAGTTACTTTTGCAAGGAAAGGATTTTTAAAAGTCATGTAAGCAAAAAAATCAAAATTATTACTTTCAGCTTGGCTATCTGCAGTATTTTTATTGGTCAGATTTAAAATAGCACTTTTCATAATTATCTTTTTGATTATATATGCAGTAGGTAAGGATATAATGTACTATAAAAGCTGAAAGAAAATTATTTGTAAGAGAAAGCAGAAACAAAATTGTTTACCATGTTAAAATTATACCATTTAGCCTTTCAGAAATTAAGCCATAAGTAATAGCAAAAGGCAAAGCTTGAACAGACCCAAAACAACCATTTTCAGAGTGCTACTTTTAGAGGACATTTGAAACCATTATCTTTGCATTCCAAATGAGAATATTAAGGTTTTATTTACAATTTCAGAGTTTTCCACAGTCCTGAAATCTTGGTTCCCAGCCAGCTCTAATTTTAAGTAGATTGTGCACTGTGGATAATGAGGGCAGAGCATTTACTACTTACTCCTGCAAGGGTAATGATGGAAAGGAGCATCCTGTTCTTGCCAGTTCTGGGAGGCACAGGCAGGATCCCAAGCCAGGAAGAGGAGTGGGGGTGTGTGTGTTATTTTACACAGCACAGGGATAGAAGAAGAAATCAAGATATCTTATTTTGGATTGTGTAGGAAAGAAGAGTCTAGGTGCAGAAGAAATAACACAGGTTGAAAAAAGTACAGCCTGGTTTATTTTCATATTTTACCCATTTTTGCACCCCATTCATGAAAGCCTCTTACACTGTTACCCTTGCTTATTTTAGTCCAATTTTTTTAGACCCTGCTCTTTGCAAGGATTACAATCATAATGAACATGAATGAATCCAGAGGTCAAACAGACAGATCCAAATATCCAAACCTTAGCACATCTTTAAAGTCTTAACCAGGGTGCTCAGTCTCACCTTAGCTCTGCAGGGGGCTGAGTTACTGACTCCTTTCCACTCAGCAGGGAGCTGATTCCTTCATGTTAGGCTTGACCAGGTACAGGGACACATCCTCACGCAAGAGGATTTAAACCCCACAGCACCCATTAGTGAAAAGAACTTGAGCCAGGGCTCAAGCTGCAGAACATTACTGTTCGCCAAGTGCAAGGTCATTTTTTGTCACCTAGCTCCAGAGTGAGACTTTCAAAACCTCACAGTGGCTTCAAAATACAAGATGCATCTACTCCTCTGTGACTGCTCTTACTAGAGCATAAACATAATTCTAAGTCCCTCTGGTTTTTGAGCAGGCTTTTAGCTCCTTAGTGTTGATGTCACTAATGTCAGAAATCAGACATTACCTCCTAAATCACAGAGGCACTTTGCAAATGTATCCCGTGATGGAGGCACTGCTGTTCATCTGCTGAGTCTACAGAAGCAGCAGAACAAGGTGGTAACAGGTACTGCCTTTGCAAGCACTTGCCATGGTAAGCAGGCATTGCTCAGTCTAAACAGGCAAGAGAAACCCAACTTGTTCTGTTCAACCTCTGTTCACTGCTCCTGAGCCGTGGGGGGGCCACACAGGATCACATCTGCTTGTGTGATGTTTATCATGACTATTGTTACATTCTTTATTGAACTGCTCTGTCCTCCCAGATTCTCCATCACTGGCCACCTCTCCCTCATGCTAAATGCTGCACAGCTAGGAGCAAAAGGGCCATGTCCTGTAGATCCCATGTGCTGAGTGTTTTCTCTGCTGTGCATTTCAGCAGTTTTGGTTCACAGCTTCCAGCTCCAAGTCAATCCAGCAAAGAGGGCAAACATTGACCACTAGCAGTGTCAGCAACAAAGCCTCACACACTCGAGGCCCCTGCCATGCTGGCAGCCCTAGCAAGCTCTGACCTCCTCTCCTCTCCTCCAGTCTGTGAGGGAGCACATCCCTCCTCATGCCATGAGGAGGAACGACCAGCACCAACAGCAGAGACAGCCCAGATGAAGCCAGTCCGTGATGGACACATGAATCCTGTCTGCATCCTTCTGTCCCCCTGGGAAAAGAAACAGCCCCTTCTCCCTCTTCCCCCAGCCCTCCCTGTTACCTTCCAGGTTCAACACCCCAAAGTTACTTTTCCAGGCTGTCAGTGCCAGGTGTGAAGCTGGGAAGCACAAGCCATCTGCAGCTGAGGGCAGGCAGCCCCCTGGGATTAGCTGGTGGTGAATATCACCAGGATGTCGAGGGTCTGGAGGCAGGAATCTGGCTGAGTGCAGCTGAAGGGATTGAAATGAGTCGCAGAAATATCCCAGCTTCATCAGGAAGGAAAGGCTTTATAATTTGCAGCTGGAGATGAATGTGATTATTTGCCATGCAAATGGGTTTTGCCAGCTCAAAGTGGCCTTCATCAGCAGAGATTGTTGTATTTGACATTGTCTGGTTACTTTTGTTTAATGCCTCTGTGTCTTTTCTGAGCGCTTCCTTCCCTGAGCACACATCATCCAGACTAATTTTCTTCCTCTTCCTCATCAATCTGAAGATGTGTGAGTTGAATCTATAGCTGCCTCCCTCCCCAGTTCCTCTCCAAATATGAAACAAATGGCAAAGCTGTATGTTCTGACAGTCCTGCAGGCTGAGTGTTCTCTGCAGATGGGATGCAAGATGGTCACATTTATCTCACCTAACTTTAGCCCTTAGCTGGGATATCTCTGTTACCATCCCATAAACCATATTTCTGTGGAGTGACTCAGATCAGCAGAAAGACAATGCTGAAACATGGTCCCCCATGGAGAAATAAATGGTGTTTCTCACAGGCAGGTCCTCCTCAGTCAGGCTGGCTGGCTTTATCAAACAGCATTGTACGTTCCCTTCTGTCTGGGACAGTGCTCTGCATCTAGAGAAGGAGCATATAAATAATTTAGACAGAATGCCTGAATGCTGACATCATTCTAAAATCATCTTCCACTCTTAAAGATTATTTGAAAAGGTCTTAATGCCTGCTTGACTTATTTGCCTCTATAGCTATCAAATGGTTACAGTTAATTGGCTATTTGATTGCAGACAGTACAAAACACCTAGATTTTAAAGCATTATTATGAACATCTTGTCTAACCATCTGCTGAATACAAAAGAGAGAATGTCAGTAGGCAAATTATTCATTAAGACTGTAACTCCTCTCTGAGCTTCAATATGTCTTACAGAAAAACACAGGGGTTGTTTTTTTAAACTCCAGGTGGTGGAGGAGCTCACCAAAAGATCACAGCATGGCTGTGTGTCTGTCTGGTTCCATGCTGGTGCTCATTCCTGCCAGGGGTACATGGTACAACAGAGACCTTGACAGAGGCATTGCTGATGGGCATTGCCCCCAGCCCAGCTAAACTTTCTCATAATTATCTCCATGTCTTATTATTAATATTGTACTCTGAAAGGAATTGAAAATCAAAGCAAATTCTCTTAGTTTATTGCTATTTTTTTTTTCACTGTGAATTTTTTTATCCCCACTCTAATTACATCAACACCTTTAAAAGTAAATTAGGAACTGAGACAGACTTCTGGCTTCCTTGGAAGCGGCTGGAGAGCGTGACATTGGGTAAATGGCCACGTAAATGATGGGCCTGCAAGAGCAAGCTGCACCTTTCAGACCTTCACCCTGCTCCTGTCTGACTCTCCTCTCTGTGCCCAGGTCTCTCTCCGGCCGCATAGTCGGTGGCGTCTGGTGGTTCTTCACCTTGATCATCATATCCTCCTACACAGCTAACCTGGCTGCCTTCCTCACCGTGGAGAGGATGGTGTCTCCCATCGAGAGCGCAGAGGACTTGGCCAAGCAGACGGAAATCGCCTATGGCACCCTGGAAGCTGGCTCCACTAAAGAATTTTTTAGGGTAAAAAGGAAACTTTAATGCAAACATTTTTCTTAGCTTCTTGTTTGACAAGTCCTCCAGGTCCGTCCTCTCTCGGCCTCAGCTCAGGTCTGGTTTTTTTCACTTGCTTCCCCTCACCGTGTTGCAGCCTGCCAGAAGACTGGCAGTGACTCCAGTGCACGTGGTATTCTGTAGTTGTGAACACAAATATGGAATATCCGTGAGCTTCCCCATGCTACCGAGGAGCTTCTCTGAGCAACTCCAAATGAAACCGTCTCCAGATTTCCAGCTTGGTTTGCCCATGGTTTGATCTGCAAAATCACTCTGTACACAAATATGGGCCAGAAAATCAGGGATTGATCTGGGCCCTGGTGCGGAAGTGGTAACATCCTGTTACCGCTTTTGCCTTCCTTGGCCCGTTTGATGTGTGGGTGTGTGTTCAGTCCGAGCTGGAAATCTCAGGGGGCACCCAAACCTCTGCTAACGCCTCTGTTGGGTTTCTGCTGTCCTACGCAGCGATCCAAGATAGCAGTGTTTGAGAAGATGTGGACATACATGAAGTCAGCCGAGCCCTCCGTTTTTGTGAGGACGACGGAAGAGGGGATGATCCGGGTGAGGAAGTCGAAAGGGAAGTACGCATACCTCTTGGAGTCCACGATGAACGAGTACATCGAGCAGCGGAAGCCCTGCGACACCATGAAGGTGGGAGGTAACTTGGACTCCAAAGGCTATGGCATTGCAACACCAAAGGGCTCTGCGCTGAGGTAAGTAGCTCGGATTTGCTTCCTTCTGCCAAACCACCCAGCAAATCAATGTATGCACACAGTTCAATCTCCATTGCCATGTTAATCACAAAAGCTTGGGGCAGGGAGGTGGGGGAGGTGGAGGAAAAGGGGTGTGACCACTCAGTGTGATGTGCAGGGAAGTAAAATTCCAGGCTCCTGCTGAGCAGCAACGGGAGTGTCTAATTCTTCAAGCCCTGCATTTGGAAACTGGATCCTGGCTGATCCACTTGCTATGAATGTGTTTGCTGTATGAGGTGATGGCAGGGGGCTGCTGTGGTGTAACCATTGGTTTCACAGAGCTTTATCCAGAAGGGATGCTCATCCTGTGCCATGTGAACTGCACAGCTTTGCAGAGTATGGGATTACCCTGGCTTGGATCCATGCTTGCAGAGGGAGTTCTCATGGGAAAGCATTTTGGTGTTTCCTAAAACGAAACGCTGTCTGGAAGAGGTGGGAAGTCCATTTTGAAAAGCCCTGCAAAGAGTGGGCATTTTCGCTTCCTGAGTCAATTCAAATCCCAGCAAGCACCAAGTTTTTAGCAAGTCCACAGGGGTACAAACATTGCATTTCTGAGCCTAGACCTGCAGCTGATACATGCCTTTGCCTACTGACCTGTGAAGCATCTTCAGAGACCTTCCTTTAAAAGGAAGAACTCTTTAAGAGCACAAACCCAGGCCTGGGTAAGTAGCAGAGCCTGGGCACTGCATACAGCTGCACTCCTGGACATGAGCATCCATCATGAAAACTGACCTGCACAGAACAGCATTGCCACAGTCCACAGACTGGTATTGTGATCTGGGACACTTCAGGAGTGTGGCTCCTTTTGGCAGCAGCCATGTCAATTCCTCACGTGACGATCATGAGGAACATGAGTTGCAATGGTTTAATAAACCATTAGGTTACCAAACCATTAGATCTCAGGATCTGTAGTGTTAAGTAATCAGAACAATACTCCAATGTATTTAATTAATTACTGAGTTATTTATTAATGAAAGCATATTGACCAGAAATGTATGTGTGGCCTTATAGTTGGTTGCTAACATAACCCAGTGCAGGGACATTTAATCCATGATCTCTGGAGTTCTAGAAATCAGATTATTACCAGATGACCATTTGCAAAAGGATCTGTCTGGTCACACCGTGCCCAAGCCAAAGCCAGCCCACAGAATCAAAGGTGCAGCTGCTGGTAGTGGACGAGACCCAAGGATTTTGATTACTACAGTTCTTAGGTCAGCTCACACTCGATCCAGCACTTCCCATATCAGCATTATTTTTAGAAAAGCTGATGTGACCCCCTGCAGGTGACAACCTGCACCACCAGTGCACATGGTCCAGAAGGCAATTCTTGCATCCAGTGCAGTTCAGGCTCTGAAATGACTCAGGTACCTCCAGCTGAAGGTGGACATATTCTCACGGCTTTGAGATGCTTTCTGTTGCAGATTTTCTAATGTTTGTTTTCAGTCTTGCAAATATGGAAATTAGGATACAGGGCTGATTCTATTTAATTAATTATTTATTTAAACATCAATCGTGGATCCTAATTTCGATATTATAAAAACAAACAAACAGGAACATCCTACCTGTCTTGTAATTTTTGGCATGTGAAAGAGACATTTTTCATACTTCTAAGAAAAATAAACCACAAGAAAGAAAATTGCACCAATCATTTTACCTTTGCAACTCCAAACATCCCTCTGCTAGGCATGACTCCAAAAATTTCTAACATTTCTTTCTGTTTCCTCTTTTTCATCCTGGCTGCATGTAGAAAAAATTTCTTATGGGCCTAATGGCAAAGGAGGAATGCTTGATTTTCCATCTGATGGTGTTTCTTTGGAACAGTTCCTGTCCATTTTTTGTCCCATTGTGTCTGTTTTGTTCCTGTTTTAATTGTTTTAATCTCAGTAGCTCCCTACAGTACTCATGTAGTGTCTGTTTTCCCCCTGGGGTCCTGCACGTGAGAGGTTGCCCTGAGCAAGGTGACGTTCACAAGGCGTCTGTCCAGCATGGTCATCCTGTCTCTCACTCAGTCTCCATCTTCACTCACTTCCATCCACAGAGCAAAAGCTCTGAGCCAGGATTGCAGGAGGTTTGTGACCCAGGCCTGTCTTATATCAGGTGTGTTTTAGAAGCTGGGCATTGTAGCTAGACCAGTTTTCCTGCATTTAGGATAGCAGGTTAGGAAAGAATCCTAGAGAGAAATTATAGGAGCATTCACCATATATTTTTCTTGCTTCTACACGGGCAAATAATGCCATGATGTTGCCACAGATGAATGAAAGCAAGGTTGATAATCCAGAAATAATTCTACATGAGGTAGTAGGTGCAAACAGCCTTTTCAGAAGATCAGTCTTCCGAATCTAGATTCGGTCTCTTGGACTGCTAAAAGAAATTACTTCTTCCTCCTAGGTGAACCTCGCTTTGAATATCTTTTGGCCTCCAGATATTAAAATTTAGTTGCATTTAGGCATGTCTGAGAAGGGCAGTAATAGGAGGGCAGAAATTTCACCTTTCAACACCAGCAAGTTCAAGCTGTGATCCTGCCTGTCACGAGATAGTCACCCTGCTGCAAAACACACCCACTTACCCAGCAGATCTTCTCCACTGCTGGACAAGTGATCATGAAGAGGGAAAAAAGCCAAATTATCCAAAACAGGGTAAAGAAAACCCAAGAAATTCCCTGTAGGTCTGGACTCAGGGACTAGAGAGGTTTTTGAGATGGCAATCTGTGAGAGCAAGTTCTTGAGAGAAGCCATAATGACATTAAAGTTCCATAAAACAGAAGTCAGTTTTCCTAGGGTCTGTGAGTAAACACAAAATGTTCCCGATTAAAAACTCACCTTTGTTCAGGGCCCCAGACTTTTCAGTCTCCCATCAAAACAGTCAAGATGTAGTACAGTCTGTTCTGTGCTCTCCCTGGGAGCTGGAGAGACAATTAACCAAAATGAAGCTTCCCAGGAAAGAAAACACATAATGGCCCCAAAAATCATATTGCTGATAATGTGCTCAGGGAAACAGCAATACATTTACTTTGTTAACACCTTGTACCCACATAGAAGCTGCAATGTATTTTGGCTCATTAGTTAACTAATTTTTCACAGATGGTTCAGGCATCAGAGTGCTAAGTAACCTGTATTCTGTTTTAGAAGACAGAATAATTATGATTTACTTAGTGTCAGATTCTTTCTGGATCTACACTCACATGTTCCCATTTGCTTTAAATGCAAACAAAGTCAGGCTCTGACCAAAATACCATTAGAGTTGAAAAGGGAAAATATTCAGCCACCTTCAAACCTACACCTTTGCCTTCTCTTGGACTGGTAGCAAGCTTGACTGCATCTGGATTTTGCTTTTTGAAGGCTGGATTCTGCCTGAAGGAGGCTCCCAGTCCTTGTGAAGGCTTCAGTGCTCGGATGGAATCCCAACAGGCAGAGCCATGGCGGGCTCGTGGAGGTCAGCACATTCCTCTTGCTCACAGTCAGGCTCATTTTAGAACTGCAATACAGGAGAACAGCCCCCTTGGCGAGGGTTTCTTGGTGTGGCACAGAGCACAAATTCTGAGATGGGAGCTGCAAGGTCCTTGGCCTTTTAAAAGTCCTGTTTTATTGACAGTCAAGGTGTGTTGATGTGCGGTTCATCCCTCCACCTCTTCCATAATTTTTAAAGCCCTCTCATGTTTGTGCCTTGC
>VZSE01000755.1:1140002-1220002 GCA_013398275.1 Promerops cafer | reverse complement strand
TTAAGGTCCTTGCAGATTGTTGTGCTCTGCAGTGGCTCCAGACTAGAGTGAAGGGCTGGTCTTTGCATCAAAATCACATCAGACCTGCATCATTTATGTCTAGCTTGGGCCAATGTTTAGTTGGGAAGGAATGATTTTATGGGACTTTAGGGAAAGAGCGGTGGAAACCTTGAATATTTTCATTAAAGCTTTTTCTCAGTAAACAGAAATAAAAGCTGCTGCTCAGCCCTGGCACCTTTACTCCAGAGCTGTAGCAAGCCCTTCACAATTGCCCAGAATTAGTTTTGCTCTCAAGTCCCAATCAGGTTCCCCAACAGAAAACTGGAAAAGAGAATATAATATTTTTTTCCTTTCTATGTGCAACCCACCTCCAGAGCCAGATGGAGTGGGTTGGGCTGTAAGGTATTAAAGATACTCAAATATCATGAGAAGGGGGAGATTTCTACAAACAGTTTTTTGGTAGGTTGTCATATTTTATTCCACCTGGCCTAATTGTCTGACTCTTCACCAAATGCTTTATTGCATTGTAAAGCATTCTGGGGCTGACAGACGCTATTTGAAATCAAATTGTGCTCTTCTCTGCACCATTCCACATATCCAAGAATAACTTTTCTATAAGACATGCTATACAATATGGCATGGGTCCCACTCAGGCAAAAATCTGATTGACTTGTAGAGTGCGTGTATTTTGCAAGGTAACCAACTGAGCAGTAGTCACCATATGAATGAAAAGTAATCACTTCTGCTGGGAAACTGAAGCCATGACACAGCTTCCATAATGCCTTCACCACGAGCCTGCATGCATCAGTGCCAGAGAAATTCCGTAGCCAATAAAATGCCCTTAAGGAAATGGATGTGAAATCAGTTTAGTTTAAAACAAAATCCCTACAATACTGTGCTTTATCACTACTCTGTTGAGAAAGAATAGAAAGAAGAAGTAGGTGTAGGGCTTCATTCCACACCATAGGGTAACAAATAGGGACAGAAAGAGAAGGTTTGGGACACGTGGGTTTATGTGGATCATATGACCTCAATATTGATCACATGTTATTGACATGTGCTTGGAAAACACGATCACACACATGTGAATCACATGTGAATGAGATTGGATCCTAAAGTCATGAGAGCTGCTTGAAACTCCATGTGTGAAATCAGTAGGCAAACCTTAAACCATGTAAGCTTTTTCTGGGAGTGGAAGATCAGAGTGAAGAATCCTGGCTCTCATCTCTAGTCCTTGCTCAGCGTCTGCACCGTGTCTGCAAGAGAAGTGTGACATGAAACGTCAGAGAAATCAACACAAACATCACCTGACCCCTCTCCCACCTACAGAAAGACCAAGAAATTGCATTGCTCACTTATTCTCACAACTGCATCCAAGCAAACATGCCCACCTATTGCCCACCCAAGTTCTATCCATTTTTATCTCTTTTGCACTACTGCAAACAAGCTGAGCTGCCCAGCTGCTGCATGAGTGTCCCCCTCCTTTTTCCGTGGTGCCCATGGTCCAGGGATGAGGCAGGGCAGGCAGGATTGATCACCAGCCCAGCTTCCCCCATCGTGCCCATGGTGGGCACAGATCCCTCCAGTACAGGCTGGAACACTCACCTTTCTTTCCTCAACAGACAAGGTCCAGAGCTGAGCTGGAGAGGTTGGAGGCTATTTCATATTTGTCCTCACACAGGCATGAGAAAACCTTCCCATTTCTGTCTATGGTTGAGCTTAGCTTAGTTTGCAGTTGGAGGATTTTCAGAATGATGAATGAGTGCTTGTGAAGAGGGGTGAGGGCCTAGCTGGATGTAAGGTTTGTGCCCAAGGTTTTTAGCCAGAGCCTAGCAAAATTTCTAGTGTTTTCCAGGCTTATTTTTATTGGTCCCAGATGATGTTCCATGGCTGTACTGATTTCTGTGCATCCTGATTTTAATCTGTTTACCTATGTATTGTCCACCAAGAATTTATCCAGAGAAATTCCTGTGAAGAAACAGTAGATACGTTAGTGGATCTGAATTCAAACTCCAGAAGCAAACACTTCTGCTTTGCTGAATATTTTGATATGTCATGGCATCCCACAAGGTGCTGGACATTCAATCCATGGCCCCAGCTGCATTGCCAGACAGTGGGACATCCCAGGCAGTGTCCTGCACTGAGCAGCAATGTCCCTGCTGCTCTTGTTCTCACTGTGAACATGCAGCAGCCACCCCTTCACACAGGCCCAGGGTTTTTCCATACACACTCACCTCCACCACTGCACGTAGCTAGAAACCATCCACCAACTCCTGGTCCTGTCTCCCAGCTTTTCTGAGTCCCCTCTACTTGCCACAGCAGGAGAGAGACAGACACTGAAATAGGCACTTCACTGGAAGAATCTGATTTTGCAAACAAGCACAGGATGGGCTTTTTGCAGACTGTGAAATGGGCTTGCAAGAATTGTCTTGTGCTGTTGAAATGTAATGACAAAGTAGACTCTAAATTTTGTGGCAGGTGGATGTGATTCCTGGGGCTTTTGCAAGGCATTGGGAGAAAGGAAGTTTTTTCCTAAACCAGGATGGCAAGCTGCTTTCAGGGACACCCAGGTGTGTCATGCAATTAAAAGACTTTTATCAAAGACACACATTTCCCAATCCTCTTCTCCAGTGCAAGAATTTTAGTTTTCTTTAAGACAAAAAAAAAAAAAAAACAAAAAAAAAAAAAATCAAAATCCTGCTACCTTGCCCTGGCTTTGCAGGAAATTGGCAGGTTTTCAAATCAAAGGTGAGCAGCCCCATCCCCAGCCATCCATGTGCTCCTGCACATCCCTGGCAGCACTCTGAGACAATGGCCACTGCTATGGCCTTTACTGCTGAGCTTCAGGCCTTACCCCACTACAGTCTGCTCAGCTTTTGGGGTAAAAGCTCCACTTCTGGAGCTGCCACCTGCTCTAAGGACAGCTCATCTTCTGGAGACTGCAACAACTCAAGGTGCCATCACCCTGTGCTGCCAGTGGGCTCTGCTCACACTGGGTGACAGAAGGGACCAGCCCTGCTGGCAAATTTGGCCCTAATGCCTGTCAGCCAACGAGGATTAAATAGTGACAAAGGGGGTGATGGACACGGTGCCATGTTTGAGAGTAACAGACGGGAAGGTGCCTGGTTGCTGCAGCAACAAGGCTGGGAAGATGGGTTTTTCTTTTGGGAAGATGGGTTTTTCTTTCTCTTTTCACCTGCCAATCTTCCCCCCACGTCAGGGCTCTGCTGCTGCGGGAGATGAGCAGTGACATTTTCACTCCCACTAACAAGCTGGTTCAGCGATGGGCAGCTCTGCAGGAGAGCATCTGGTGTCACAGAGCCTGAGCAGAGAGGAGGGGAGAGTCCTCTCAAGCAGATAGAATAATTTGGGACTTTTTGTTATTATGAGCATTACTGGGACAGGATCATGCATGGAAACAGCAGGCAGAGCCTCAGTGGGGCACTTGGGGCTTTTGACCCTCTCTGTGGTCAGGTCCTGCAGCTGATGGGAGCAACGAGATGTCACTCCTGCCCAAAGAACATCTCTGCATGTCCTGCTGGGAGAGGGAAGGAAGAAAAAGGATATGAAAAGCAGGATGAGCAAGAAGTCAAGCATCACCACAGGAGCAGTTTTACTTCTCAGCCTGCTCGTGGCAGCAGGCTGTGCCATCAGGCATGCTCCTGCAGTTCAGCATTCCTCAGTGCCCCAGGAATCTGCCTTTGGCTCCTTGGGAGAAACCTTACTAAGGAAGCAGAAGTGAAACTCAGGCTGCTTTTTCCCTCCCTGCATCTTTGCCCACCACTGTGTCTCACTGCTTTCCTTTGCCTGCTGGGTAAGACAGGGTTCAGCTCACCCAGATTGTCACAGTAATAATAGGAATAGCAGTAAAAAGAGTAATAACAATAACAATGATAATGCTACTGCAAAGTAAATGCAAGAAGAACATAAAAGCTCTGAAATGAATTGTAGTGGTGGTGCAGGAAACTGCTTTGGGTCATCTCCTCTCTCTTACTGGTTGTTTTGCTGCTGGAATGAGGAGGAAAGTGGGAATTAAGAACCAGCAGCCTTTCCTGGTTGCCAGACTGCCCTGCCACTGCAGCCAGTTGAGGAGGTGCCTCATTGGACCATGAACCCCTAACTGGGGGTGGAAATAAATATCATGTCAAATAAACCCTGAAATTTGTGCATTCCCATGCCCAACAGAGCCAAGGAAGGCAGATTTCCTAAGGATCTGTGGCTGCAAGTCAAAGACTATGGTATAGATTGCACAGATCCATTTATTTGAAGGAGAGCATCAATAGGTTCTCTTTTGGCTAGAGTCATCCTTTTGCACAAAGCTTGGACGCTCCTGATACTGTGGAGATTTCCACCCTTCTGTTACATCAAGGTGAAAGTACAGGCTGACAATTATTAGTAATACACAAACAGGCTGCTCCACCTGCATTCCTGTCCCCATTCTTCCCTCTGAGCAGAGAGCATGTGCTAATCAGCCACATTTCATTAAGAAGACAGGCTAAAAGATTAGGATGCTGAGAAGGGCAGCCCTCTTTTAGTGTCTTTACCCCTCCCTGAAGCTGAATTTAAAGGGTGAAGTACCTGATATAACAGTTTCCTCAGAGTAATTGCTCTGCTTTTCTACATCTCCACTAAAAACTCCCAGCATTTCCCAATTGGTGCTTAAAAGTACACCCAATAATCTGCAGAGAAGAGATGACTGAACAAACATACAGTCAAGCCTGGGGGAAAAACTGCATGAAGGCAGATTAGAAAAAGGCCAGAGAAATAATCTTTCAAATATTGAAACTGCAGAAATTAAGAGGATATTTGCAGAAATCTCTCATTACAGAGAGCACACAGGAAGCATCAAGATTACAACCTGACCAGTGCACACAAGGGAGAAACCCAACCTTTCCACCAGCACGGGGTGACCACAATGAGTCCCTTGTCAAAGTGATCAATCAGCAAAGCCCAGAAAATGAGGTCACTCATGGAGTTTTTTTCCAGCAACTGAAACTCAGCAGGGATGGCCCCATAACAACCTTTGCATCTTTCACCTGAGGGTTCAGGATGGAAAGTTGCTCCCCATGGTACTAGAGTCCAGTGGGAAATCCAGCTGGGAAGCAGCTTTGCAACTTGCATGGGCAGTGGATCAGATGAAGGAGAAATAGAAGAAAAAAATATTTTTTTAGCATTCTTGACTGGAACCCACTTTTCTTCTAATTAAAAATATATATATATATTCTCTTCTGTTACAGGAGGGTTTTTTAATTGTGAAAATTGAGACGTTTTCATGCCTTGAGGGTTGACTTTTTTTGCCATCAAACCCTAATACAAAAAAAGACGGAATCCTTTGCAAAAACATACTTGCCTGAAAGACTGTACCAGTGTCAGGCAGCCTGCCCTGTATTGAAACCTTCCATGCTCATGTTGATGTTCCACTTTGGACCCTTTCGACGTCACTCCAATATCCTTTTCTGTTTCCTGAATCCCCTCCCTTCCCAAAAGCTGTGGGTTGCTTCTTGCAAAACCTGCCAAGAAAAGCAAGTGAATCAACTGTCCTACAAGGGCAAGGAACAGGCTGAGCCACCCACCCGTCCACGTGTCCATGGAGTAGCAGAGAAGAACACCAAGAACTGTGCAGAGGCTTCATTACCAGCTGCAGACACTTCTACAGGCACCGATGTTATCCTTTAACTGTGTGGCTACACCTCAAATGAGCCACATGCAATTTTCCTCCCACGTCCACAGAGCAGGGCTGTCAATGCTGCTCAGACTCTGGTGGCCCCAACAGATTTGCACTGAGCTGTTGGGCTGGCCCTGGGGAGTCTCTACTGTCAAATAGGTATTGAGTCAAAATTGCAGAGCAGCAGCAAGCATGGAGCAGGGGACTCTGTCTGATTCACTGTAGAGAAAGCCTGTCCTAGAAACAGGAGCCTTGCACATGGAGCTGAGCCAAGTCTGGGATCCTGTTGCTGCCCAGATTATCCTCACACTCCAACTCAACCTGGCCATCGTGGAGGAGAAGGTTTTGAAAACTGCAGGGGGTGACATCAGGGTTAGATGTGGGAACTTGGTTTCCCTCCCAGTGAAATGAGTCTTTCTGATCCTTGTCTCTTCCCCAGAGAGCCGTGACGATTCATTAGGCAATTGTAAAATCAGAATGTAGCTGCTGACTAAAAGTTGCGGCTCATTAATAGCCCTATTTATTGCCAACCAAATAATTAGCTTAGACATGCATCAGCAGGTCTTGATTGCATATGAAATAACTGCCTTATTACATAGGAATCAAATGAGTTTCTGAGGACAGCTCAGGTGTCACCTCAACCCCAGAACTTAAAAGGAAAAGAAAAAAAAAGGGAAAAAAAGCCCATCCACTTCAATGTGTTGCTCAGCAACAGAATTTGCGGGGGAAACAATCTAGGAATGAAGGAATGAGCATTTCCAAGAGAACAGGTTATTTCAGGCAAGACATCAGGGACAAGCAAATGTCACAGAGGAGGAAAATTTCAAATTTTTTTCCTCCTTTAATCAATAATTCAAACTAGACATTTTGGATAAAACAAGCATTTAAGTTAGCTGATTGAAAAACAGAGATCCCAAACCTTTACCAAGAGTCACATTGCTGAGGAAATGTTTATTTGTTTGTGTGAGGGAAACGTTAGATTTACTAGACACTGAATTAAAAATTTAAAAATGCTCTTAGAAATGTCACTTGTTCATTTAAAGAGGAAGATGATGTAATGCCAGTACTGCTATATTGTGAAGCATCCTTCCCAGAGCAGTTCCATATTAATTTTGTTGTTCTCCTTTCCCGTGTGCCCTCCTTTCCCTCCCTTCTCCTTTTTCTTGCAGGACAAGACGAGCGCGCTGAGTCTCAGCAATGTGGCGGGGGTTTTCTATATCCTCATCGGTGGGCTCGGACTCGCCATGCTGGTTGCCTTAATCGAGTTTTGTTACAAGTCCAGAAGTGAATCAAAGCGGATGAAGGTGGCAACCCATTCCACGGCCTTTCACACCTTCTCTCTGATCCTCCCCCGGCTCCAAAGCTGCCTTCAGAGACGGATGCAGCCCAGACCACGGGTGGAAAGCCAAGACATAGGGATAGTGAAGTGACTGTGTCACTCAGCTTGCTAGAAAGGGATAGGACCATCTGAGGAAGCTGAAAGAGGGTCAAGTGGGCTGTCATGGGGAGCCGATGCAAGACCAGACATGTGGCAGAATGCTAATTCAAAATCCAGACATGTGGCAAAACCACAGCACAAGCGGCAACAGAAACACATTGAAACCCTTAAAATTAATGAAGGCAGACTATGGCAATGTGTGTGCAGCATGGATGAAGTGTGCTGGGGCTGGTGTGATGCAGCCGTTGCTGCAATATGGAAAAATCCCCAAACCCAGGCTCTTAACAGCAAGATAAAACAGGGAGAGTGCAGTAAAGATTCACATCTTGTTGTTCCCTTAGCTGGCACCCTGCTGGCACCATTTCCAGGCTGACAACACCAATAGATGCTCAGAGCATTGTTGCCCTGGAATGGATGATGTAGGCCTCCAAATCCCAGAATTATGGGTCCTCTTTGAGAGAAAATGGCCTCCAGTGTCTCCTGTGATGGTTTTTTAAACTCCACCCTGTCATGGTCTTGCAGAAGCATATTTCCTACAGCCCAGGAGATCTGTTTCAGCCCAAAATGCTGGTGTGCCTAAATTTCCGAGTGTTGTGTCAAGAGTAGATTAGATTTGAGAGCCTTGGAGATAGACATTTAATGCAGCATCTGTGGAGCAAGTATATCTTTACAATGCTTTATACAGATACCGTGGTGTTAAAGGAGGCAGTGGGATATGTGACACATCTCTTGTGTTCCTCATCTTGACCTCTCCCAGGAGCATGGAATTTGTTATGGGCATATGAAGTATGCAGTGAGTTTCAAAAAATCCAAACAGGTTTTTATTTCACTGAAACTCACCCAGAATCAAAAGGAAAATAAGCAACAGCTTCTTTGGGTTTTATGTCGCCATTTCACAGCACGCTCAATGTTTTGTCAGCAATAATAACATTTCTAATGCACTGAAAATGTGCTCCAGCTCTTTTCCCATTGAGGTTCAGGAAATTCCACAGGCAATGAGAGCTACCTTGAGCACAGGGGTAAAATAATATGAAGAAATAGTGTCCATGGAACTACAAAGATTAGATTATAATTTGTGCCCACTGTAAAGGTAGGTGTGGCACAAATGCACTGCAAGAAAAGTGTCGGAATGCAATAGCTCAATAGCTATTCCAAATTTATCTGTTATGGATAATTCTTCACCTGAATATCTCAGTCCAGAAAGAATAATGGTGCCCCTGGAGATATCTGGAATGCAAAGAAACCAAATTGGCTTTATCTTTTAGTTGAATTGCTCCCAGCAGGTGGTTTCCTTAGATCTCTGAAAGAGAACGTTTTGGATCTATCTGGAACAGGAAGATGAATTTTCGTTCCCTGAATTAGGCTTTCATTTCCTAGTTACCTCAGTCATCACTGTAGACAAAAACATAGGCACATGCTCAAGTTCTCACATGAGGAAAGCTAAACATATGTTTGCAGTGAATCAGAGTCCACCGTGCATAACAGTCCTGGAGTAGCAATAGCATCTCTATGGGGGAAGTGTGTAAAATACCTCTGCTCAGATCCAGGATGACTGTTCTTATGTTGTAGAGTTTGAAGAGGTTTTTGGCATATGGCACTGATGCTTTCTACCCCAAAATACTGCTGAAACATTTAATTTTGCATGTAGAAGAGGTGTGAATGAACAGAGCAGATGCAGTGGGGACATGTAGAAACTGAGAGTCTGAATGGAGACAAGGAAGGGGAGAACAGTAACAGAAAGACAACACTGGTTAATGTTATAATTTCTCCAACATTGCAAAGGACAGGGGGAGACCCCCCCGTCTTTCCTAAAAAGGGTTTTTGTTTAATCCCACAGCAATCAATCAACGAAGCCATACGGACATCAACCCTTCCCAGGCCGGCTGCAGCAGGAGGCAGCGGAGAAAACGGACGTGTGGTCAGCCACGATTTCCCCAAATCCATGCAGACGATCCCATGCATGAGCCACAGCACTGGCATGTCCCTGGGAGCTACGGGATTATAATTGGCCTTTTGACCCATTTCCTGGGTGCGAGCAGGGGCAGCCCAACTCCACCCCTCCAGAGCCAAAAAACATACCCAACACCAACAAGACAAACGATGATGACAGAAGGGACAATTGGATGGATCTTCTCAAGGAAATCAAATCAATTTCCCTTTTTATTTGCAAACAGATCCACTGGCAGGAGAACAGAAACAGGTCTGTACTGCAATAAGGAGAGTGTAATGGGATTTTACAGACTCGTGAACCATCCCTGATCAAAGAACCACTGGAACACTAATGAGGACTATGCCATTTTGTTTTAACTTGGTTGTTAATAAGTCTTAGTGTGTGCAATATATATATTTTTTCTTACTAATTCCTGTGGTGTCAGGGTAACATCAGCCCTTTCCCCCTTCCCTGCTCAGTCCTTCAATCTGGTTTAGTATGGGATGCAAACCACAATGTCTGAGCTACTAACGGCAAAAAAAGAAAAACGGATACGTGGCAAGCTGAACTCAGTGCAGGGTGTCAGCACTGACCTCTTTTGTCCATCGTGATTCTGCCTTCGTTGTTCTGTGGTGAACTCGGGCTGTGGAGTTATGGCAGCGAGGCAGACGGAGCTGCCCCCGGCTCTCCCTGCAGCAGGAAGGACTCGGTGCAGGAAGAAACCTGAACAAAACCATGAGGCTGTTTTACAGGGGGCGAAGTCACGGGTGAGTTTGGAAACCCCAGGTAGCGTGAGGACAAAGCAGTAATTCTTCCAGAGGCGATGAGTGGTGATTCAAGAGGAAAACCACGTGCCTGGAGTGGAGAGTGGCAGACTGGAGCAGAGGGTTGGCCTAAGATCATGGTCGGCTGCTGAAGAGGGAAAGTAAACGTGGTATTTATTCCCCTCACGTGTGACTCTCCTGCCCAGGTTATTGGGGGCTAATAAGCAATTGTGAACCATTTCTTCATTGCTTAGCTTCTGTGTGTGCTCCCTTTCTGGTGGTCACATAAGGGAACCACCTCGGGCCAGGAAAAGGCCATCTCCAGCCATCCAGTCCTAGACAGCTGCCAGTTAACCAGCGCAACGTGCTACAAGTCATGGGGCTGCAACAGGGACACCCCTGCCCTTCTGCTCTGAAATCCCTTTATGGCCATTCTCTTCTAACTCAGAGGGACATTCTGTAGGTAGTTGGCCAGAATGGATTCCTGGAAGGAACTGCTGAAGCAAACCAAGGAGGAGATCCTACAGGAGCTTAATTCAAACAACCATGACATTCAGCAGCATCAGTGCTGGTCACACTCAATCTCCCCATCAAGCTGTGGCCTGTCTGGGTACAAAGCCAACCGTAGCAGATTCCCACTCGTATCTTCAGAGAGGGAGAAGCATCCACAAGCCAGGAAAGCAGGCTGCTGACCCCAAACTTGGTGTTGCAGAAACCCACAGTGCCAGACAGGCAGCTGGGGGTCCAGCCACAGGCCTGGAGATCAAGGGGGCAAGAATGGTTTTCCAGAACCACACAAAAGGTTCATTCTGTGAATCTCTGGCATGGACAGACAAATGCTTCCCACCCTGGTGGGCCTGAGACACCTCAGGGGTGTGACATTCTCAAGTGAAGGATTCCCAGGGGAACATCTGGTGAGGGAGACGATCTGTGGGGCAGGGAACACAGCGAGCCCACGTGGCCTGGTCCCATCTCACTGATGACAAATAAAGTTCAAAGGTTCTCACAGAGTGCAACAAATACCTGTCCGGGGACTGAGCTGCTACTGGAGCATTCTGAGCTGCTTTTTCTCATTTTCTTTTCTGTTTTTTTGCAACGTAGCAAGATAGGAGCCGTGAAAGAAGGGAAGGTGATGAGAAAATGATGCAGGCAAATGACTGGCACGGGTCTATGAGGAGAATCTGGAAGTAAAGCTGGAAACTGTGTGGATACCAGTTTCCATTAGTGTATGACTGTGCAGAGCAATACATTTACCACTTTTAACACCAGCCTGCTCTGAGGCATCTGCTCCACTTACCCACTTGTCATGCAACGATTTGGAGACCAGCAAGTCAAAGTCAAGGTCCTAAGCCTGGGCCCAGCATGTCTTGTGCCAATGTTTTCCTCTGTCCAGAACTGGGAACATTGTGATCTTCATCTCTCATTGCTGCACATGAACTCTGTTATCAGCCACTCCAAACACCACTTCAGGGTGCTTTCTGTTGTTTATCTTTATTTTTAACCTGCTTTTCTTAATTTTAACTTCAGTTCTGTGTAACGCTAGCACAAGTGGAGGCATCCTTATCAGCACAAGCTCTTTTTTCCATGTCCAGAGCCCTCAGATGAGTCTCCTGACCCAGCTATTGTCGTGTTCTGAGCCAGTGTGGTGGGAACAGGCTACTGGTAGCCACCAGTGCCCCATCCTTCTCCAGGAAGAGGACCCTGTGGCAGCAGGTCACAGCAGCACTGCTAGAACTGGCCACCTGTGACATGAAGATGTGAGATGCAGCTGTCAAAGGCTTTTGATCAGTGGAGGGGTTACAAAAAAACAAAAAAAAGTGAATAGGACAAAAGCGTGGAAAATGTAAACTTGTAATATGTATTTTTACTACACTTTTCTTAAAAATAGAGTAATGGTAAAACTCTTACAGACATTGACATTTTTTCTCAACAGGATTCCATATTTAACAGTTTTGGCTTTCATTAAATTTTGCTCTTTGGTACCTGGATCTTTTATTTAACAGCTATATTTGTTTTAACTCTCTTTTGGTTTTTCTTTCTTTCTTTTATTTTTTTTTCTTTTGGCAGTACTGCAAAGGATTTTGCTTTGTCAAGTGCAATGGTGTTTTTCTTTTCACATTCTATTTTTTTCAAGCAACATTTTTATTGGTAATTATTATTTACACCAAAAAAAGGAAATTATCAGCTGGAATTTTAGAACCAAGGATCCATGATCCATTTCTCATACCTGTCCATGCCGTTTTGTGCCAGTGCTGGATGTGTGGAAATGAAAATGATGTTACCCCTCAGGCAATATTACCCAACCTGAATCAAAAGAGATTTCTTTGATTTTTGCTGTGTCTGACTTGTGAACAGCAGCCGAATAAACTGCTTCAGGTTGAAATTGGGAATCTATCTAATATTTACCCAAGAGTCAGGAAACTAAATATTCATTGGGTTCAAAATTAATGATTTTGCTTTGTTTGGAGTCTTGTGGGGTTATTTTTTGAGGAGGGCTATTAGAGGATTTTTAGCTTGTTTTTACAGAGAGAGAAGACATGGCCAGCTCAGAGAAAACTCAGAACCAGCACTGGTCCAAAAATCCCTACCAGGATCAGCTTTCCTAGGAGCTCCCACGTTGTTTCAGAGGCTTGGACATTTAAGATGCTTCTCACTCGGTTTTCACACAACAACCTGCTAAGTTCCTCATCCAAAAGCCTGTTGAGGGGGGGAAAAGAGGGGGATTTAAAGGGTGTTGGACATTTATGCAAATACTGACAGCTACTGAGGTAAACTGCACTCATTAACGTCATGCTCTAGTGGAGCTCTTGGTGTCACAGGTGTGGAAGGACTCCCCTTCCCATATCCCCACTCCCAGTTATCATCTGGGAAAGCTGAGACACAGAAGTGCCTTTTGACCAGGCATCCCACAGGGCCAAGGTTAGAGAACCAGGATCTCCAGCATCCACAAGTGGTGTTTTACCCACTGGTAAGTTTTAAATATAGAATCAGCAAGGGACAGAATTAATACGTTTTGAAAGGGCCAGTGAACCCTGAGGCTTCAAAGAACAAGGGATTCCCAAGCACTGGGGCCAGGAGGAGAGGTTTCCCAAGGGCAGGCTATGCTGGATCAGCCCAGTTTGGTCTTCCACAATTCCCTAGGGATCCAGTGCTGTGCTGTGGGCTCAGATTCTGTCACAAAATGCCCTTCTTGCTCAGTGGTTCACTCTTGGTTCCCAGTGAGATTGCAAAAATGCACAAGAAACATTCCCTTATATCTTAGTGTAAACAGGACGAAATTTTCTCCTAGTGGCAAAAGCAAATATTCCTTGTAATAAAGTCTCCAGCAAGAATCCTTCTTCAGCAGTTGCTGAAGCAAAAAANAAAAAAAAAAAAAAAAGAAAAAATCACTGAACCCTGAAGTGCAGCAGAGAGCAACAGAGCATCACCCAATCCATTCCTTTGCTATGGGGTCAGCACCCAGAGCTGGGATGCTCCAAAAAGATTTGGCCGGGCTTGTTTGTCCTACCTGCCTCCAAGTGCAGGGAGAACTTAAATCATCTAAGTTCAGGCAAGGGACAGGGGGTGCCTCAAAGTGTTCTGTAAACCAGTGGGTACCACTGGCCTGTTCAGCTCCAGCAACGCAGTGCTGTGTGTCCATCAAAAGTTTTGGGAGGTGTGGGGAAGTTTTCACTGTGAACACAGGCTCCTGCTCTGTTTCCAACGACATGGTCAGTCACCCAGGTGTCACATGTGGCTCTGGGTCCCAGGGGAACATTTCTGTGCACATTTCTAAGCCACATGTCAGAGCTTAGGCACCACCCTGAGGACAGGAACACATGGGTTCCTACCAGCAAGGGTACCAGCTTAACCCCAAATACCTTTTGGAGACCTGTGTGGCCTGTTCTCTGATGGCTTTTGTGGCTGCTGCCCCCCCTAAACACAAATACCCCAGTTACCTTCATGTTACCTGTGAGCATAAATCAGTTTGTCATCCACCAGTGCTGGTTTTGTGTCTTGGTCCCCCACTGCTGACTGAAGTCCCTGTGCCCTCATCTCTGATGCCCAGTTAATTAACTAAATAACAGAAACATCAGGATATCACAGCACCATGCACAGCTGCCCAGCAGCCTACAGGAGGGCAGGGCTTTTGTGGTAAAATCCACATGCAAGCCCCAACTCCATGTTGCTCCATCTTCATTACAAAGATGACACCTTTCCCAACTTCCTTCTTACACAGAGCTGCTCTGGTTTTTTCCAGACACTTGGTCCTGATGGTTTGAGTGTACAAGAGGGATGCATTTAGTGTGCAAGTACCTAGAACAGGTTCTCCTAGAAGCAGAGGGGTAGCTTGAGACTGATCACTCCATCAAAATCCTGACTATTTCCACCCTGGGATTCTACACTCAGCATCACTTTCCATTTCCCTTCTGTCCATCCCCATCTCTCCTCCATCTGTACATCAGTACTACCCTCAGCACTGCCAGTTGCTCCTCTCTAAGACCTGGAATGGGCTCTGGGTTTGTACATGGTGTTCTCCTAGAAGCAGAAAAGTCTCTATCACCAGCTTTAGAAAGCAAATTAACTTTGGGATGGGGCGGAGGTGTGACTCCAGCTCCACCCTGGGCAGAAGTGATCCCATAACCTCTCACACTGTCCTTGGGCAGCAAGGAGCCCTTCTGCAAATGGGCTGTTCTGTGGAGCCACAACCCTGCAAAGTGCTGGGTTACCTGGCTGCTCCCAGGTACTTGGACTAATCTCCCTTTTTCTGGTGTGCACTTCTCCCAGGGAGGCATTTCTGTCTGGCTGCCAGGAGAAGATCTGGCTTGGGGACAGAGAGTGGCAGAGTGCTGGGAATCACCTCCATGGAGTGACCTCACCTGCTGAACCTGTGCAAAGGGAGAGCTGTCTCTAGAGCAGTGAAACTGCAACCCTCACCCCCAGAAGGGTAATCACACCCCCTTCTCATGCACTAACATGCATACACAGACACTGAGATGCCTTTCATAGCCCAAATTAGCTGTCAAGGTATCTTCCTATTCCTAAGGATCAATGGGGTACAAAGTAGCAGCCACAAAGTGTGTTCATTACTCTGCAGGGCTGGTTTAACATGCTCTTTGGATCCCTTCAGCAGTAATTCCTTCCCTGTTCGAGCTGGCATCAAAATTAATGGCATGTTGTGTTCTATAAGTCCTGACTTTTCAGATGAAAGGTACAGGGTGTTGTTCACATCAGTGTTACAGTGTAATAAATCAATGCTTTCCCATTGGAAGGATTTCAGACGATTTCCCAGCTTGCTCTCAGGAGCTCAAAAGACAACCTGTCTGCCGGGCCATTGGCCCATTCAAAAAAAAGTTTACATAAAAACAGGAAAAAGAGGAGAACCCCAACATTTCATTGCAGTGTTGTTGCCTGCTTCGTGTAGGACGCTGGGGCCAGGGCAGCAATGCCAAGGTTTCCTCAGAGGTGGGGCACAGCCAAAGGGAGCACATTCCCCATGCCCAGGAGGCTATGGACAAGGCCAGCAGAGGCTGGGAGGGTCTCACTGGATCAAACGGGAGCAGAGACAAAAGCAGAGTTTGCCTTCTTACTGCCAGACCCTAAAACAAACCCTCCCAATTTCCAGCAAAGCAGCAAGAAAGGGGAAGAGGAGCGAGGCCAGGACAGGGCCTCACCCAGCAAGCCCCCAAAAGGTGCCCACACAGCTGCTGTCCCAGCTTCTCTGAAAGCTGCTGCCCAGAGAGCAGCTCACTTACTTAACAACATCTTTACCAAGTAAAACTTAAATTCCTCTGCTCCCAGGAGCACATGTGAAAGACGGGAAGAGGCTGAACTTGAAAGGGGAGCCGTTTTATTGCCTCAGATTAGCTCGAGCTGCGTGACGAGCTTCCCTCACTTCAAAACCAATGTGGTTAACCTTGAAATCTGCATTATTAATATTTCAACATGAGTCCCATCAGGAGCAGCTGGAAGAGCTCTCCTGGACTCGTGACAGCTCGTCCTGTTTGATTCTAATCATATATGAATGCATGAGTTAAGAAGACATCATTAAAAGTACATTAAGTTTAATTATGCTAGCAGCCACAGACAGTGGGAGCATCGGCTTAATGCAGAATGCATAATTAGATCAGACCTAATCCATTAGATCCATATTTGTTAAAGAAAATGCTCCTCGTCTATAAGTGTCACTGCAAAGTGATCCACAGGGTTTGGAGGAACAGCACCATTTTCTGGGGGCTATTCCACCCCACTGCTCTCCTCCCTGTCCCTCATCCCTGGGCACGCAGCTGAGCCCTCACTCAGCTCCTTGCCTGTTCAGTTTAACAAAAGCACACAAAAAACAAAGAAAGAGATCCCCTGTCCTGGCAGCCAAGCCCTGGAGAGATGCTGCAGTGGTTTAAGGTATTAAGGACCAGATCTCCTTTAAGAGGACCTGGCCCCATCAGAGGGTCTGTAGATGCAGGAATGCTCCCAGTCCCAGGTGGGTGTGTGGCCTCACAACCCAGCTGGACCAGTGCAGCCATGCTCAGGGATGGAGAAGGATGATACCTTTACACAAACTCCAGGAGTATTGACTGCAGAGTGGCTCAGGACAAACATCCAAAGAGAACAAAAAAAGACAAAAATAAACCAAAATATGAACACAAAAGTGTTCCAACTCCTTCTAGGGTTGACCCAGGTCTCTCCACTTAACGCCAGGAGGGTGCTGGCATGGGCCTGCAGCTGTGGCAGCAGAAAAGGTGATACATCCTTTTTCCCAGCAGCACAGCCCTAAAAACCACCCACTGCATTGCTCTGCAGAGCCACAGCATCCACAGGAAGCCACCATCACCAGTGGGAGCCATGGTTTGTCACCCCCATCTCCACCCCACAGCAGGGATAACTGGTACCAGCAACCCCACACACCCCCAGGCAGCCTCACCATGGCAGGGAGATCAAATCTGCCAATGCCTGAGGCCACAGGTAATCAGGCTGCTGTGGTTTGGTGATTCTCAGCTGGAGTAAGGTGGATCCTGTAGCCAAGTGCTTGTCCCATGGAGTGATTTCAGCAGCACCTCCAGCCCAGACCCCATGGCAGTGGCCTCAGCCTGGGCAGGGCATTTCCCAGCTCCCTGGGGCAGTCCCAGAGGAGCTGCACCTCACCAGCAGCCCCTGAGGTCCCATGCTCACTGCCACCCTGCCCTCTGCAGAGGGGTGAATTTATGATGTCTTCACCCACCACAGGTTGTTCACACTCATTGTCCAGAGTGACTCAGCTCAGCTCCAGATGTGGGGAGGTTCTGTGGAAGATGAGGTCCCAGTCCCACTGATGGGAGGTTCCAGCTCATGTCCCCTCCAGCCTGGAGACAGAGCAGGCTGGAAAGGGGAAGAGGCCAAGGCCACCGTGTGACATGGAGCGAGCGCAGGAGCAGCTGAGGTTCAGGAGGGAACCCCAGAGCCCTGTGCTTGCTGGCACTCACCAAAGGCAGGGGACACTTAACAGCTCAAGCAAGCCCTCTAACACCTGCCTAAGTGCTGAATATTATTGCTATTAGAATATAATGCCCTCTCACTGCCTCTCCTCTGGGGAGCTGGATAGGGGCTGTGATTGGGAAGCCACAGCACAGAGCACAACCCCACAGGCAGGGCAGAGGGACAGGATTAAAATCTTCTGAAGGTACCATTGACAGCCAAGGGCCAGCTCCAAACAGACCACAATTACTGGTTGGACAACAAGTGAGATTTACATTAAGACTTCTGAATAAATCAACTGCTAACTTAGGCTTGGAAAGGGCTTTTTGATTTATTTTCTTTTATTTTGGGACAGAGAAAGTCCCTTCCAGCCCACTTTATCCATATTTCATTTTCATCCTTGCCACCTCCATCCCATTTCCAGGCTGCTCATGCAGACAGGGGTGACACAGGGAGCTTGGTCTATGCCATGGGGTCTCACAGGAGATGGGAGGGGGTCAGCAGTTCAGGGGTCCCCTTTTTGCCCCCATTTTGCAATGCTGTGTGTCACCAGTGCCGTCCTGCCCACAGGGTCTCTCTCAAAGGGGGTTTGAGGAACCCCTTGGCTTTCTCCTTGCCACAGAGGTGGTTTCCATGTTCTGTGTTTTTTAGGGCTTTTAACTGACAGTGCTCATCAGCATCTCTAGTGCCACCCTAATAAACATGGGGAAAGACCAGCTAAAGGCTGCTGTGATTTTCTTTCCCATTTGTGTGCTGAAGTCCTGGCTCAGCTGAACAGGAAGATACAAGGTGAAGACTTGGGAAAACTTTCAGTTGAATTATAGTGAGTTGTGTATACTCCTAGCTCCTGATGGACTTTTTGAGTGGGGAATGTTTGGGGAAATGTTGGAAGCAATCTAACTTCACAGGGCCTTTAGAAAAAGCATTGATCTCCCCAAATGGGCAGCAATTGATATGTTCAAAGTGAGCATTGTGCGCATTCCTGTTTGCACTGTGTGCATCTACGAGCCATTTAAAAGGACAGAAGAAACCCCACAAAAAAATCAAAGATGAGCACAAAGATCAGCTCTTTGCAGAAAGGAATCCGAGGACCTTTATGTGCTGATCGATGCCCTTTGGTGTGATAAGCCACATGGCAAGATGAAAGGATAACCCCTGCTGCTGTTAATTGTTCTTTCCAAAGGAAAGCAATTAAACTACTGCATTCACTGAGCAATCAAAGGGAAATCTAAGTTAACCCCTCTGTGGCCAGTTTGCCCCAGCCCCAGTTCTGGCACTCCTGATGGGAGGGGGGTTATAGCTGCAACCGTGGCAGTCACAAGCCACACACTTCCAGAGACTCGTAAGCAAATTTTAGGCTCTAACAACCCCCTCTGAGATCCCACCAGACATCTGGCAGAATTCAGCAAGATGTCACATATCTCCATCTCTGCTGCAATATATTTTGACAGGATCCTGACACAGCCACATGACCACAGTGTGATCAACTTTTAGGTTTCATATAAAGAAGTGTTTTCACTCTGGTGTAAGAGAAATCTCCCCACCCCTCACAGACCATATGCCACATTTTTAGTACATTTGCTGATTAACCAGAAAGCAGGAAGAGCACTTGAACACTGCTCCAGTGACTCCTGGATCCTCTTTTAGAACAATTGGCACAGAAAGGGTTGCATGTTCCTTTTTTAAAAATTGCAAACAGAAAGACTCCCGTGGGGTCAGTGGTGCTCCATGAGAAGTCCAGGTGGAAGGACAGGTCACTTCCCAGCGTCCTGGCTCCCAGAGGGCTCCCCTCTTCTGCAGTCAGCAGGTCACCCCACACCCCTCTGTGTTTCTTGAAGGGGCCAAAAAGACAATTCAGGAAGACATTTTCAAGCTTAGGAAATGCAAAGCCCAGATGTGTGGTTCTGCACCAAATGCTCTGCATCCAGCCTGCTAGGTCCTGGAATTAGCTGGGACTTCAGGAGAGCAGCACTGCCTCCCTCGGGGCACAGGGATGGCTTTCCAAGACAGGGCCCTCATCCCTGTGGCTCCCAGCGTTGCCTGATGCCACACACAGGACCACACCTGGGCAAGGTGGGGTGCAAGGCCTGTGTCTGGAGCTTGGTGGAGAGAGCATTAACACCTCAACTATGAGCTGCAAAGCTGGGCTGGACTGGGAGGGACTGGGAGGTTGCCAGGAGCAACAAAAGAGTGCTGGGAGAGTTAGGGAGGGTTTTGCTGGGAGAGCTGGGGCAGGAGGCACGGCTGGGATTTCGGGATCTGTCACTGCCTGCATCCTATCACTGCCTGCACCCTCTCCTGCAGCTATGGGGAAGATGGGAAAAAAGACACTCGCTTGCTTTGAATACCACGGGTAGGAGGGGAAACTCTCAGTGCCTTCCTCCTTCTGGCTTCTGAGCTGTTCTCCAAGCAGGCGTGTAGGGAGGAAAGCTTCCTTATCCCAGCCTGTGGGACTGGTGCTTAATCCCTTCAACAGCACGGAGCTCTTCAGCTGCTGACAGAGACAGGAGGCTGCTGTGCAGGAATAATGGGAGGGAGATTAAAAGGGGTCAAAAGAGATCCTGAAAACTGCTGAATTATGTGTCTGGGGCTTCATAAGAGATGGGTGAAAAGGGGAGGGTATGATATTAACATTAACAGGAATTAGGACACTGCAAAGGGAGACTTTCTATCCCTGAGCAGAAGCAGAACTCCAAAATACATGCCCTGAAATGAGCAAAACCAATTATTTGCAAGCCAGGAAATACTTTTTGGTAACTGTAGTGCATCAGGTAGTGTTGTGTGCCAGGAAGAAAAGATAGAGCCTACCTCCAGGCCAGGAAGAAACAACCAAACTCGTGCAAGCAGTCTCCAAACCAGAGAAAAAACTCTGTGTGCTTCCCCAAAGATAGATCCTGACAGACTGCTGTGATTTGTTTTGTTGGTCTGTTTTTCTTCTGAAGCTGCTTGTGTTTCCAAGGGAGGGAGGTGTGGTAGGTTTAATGTAAATGAGCTTCACAAAAACATTTGATTTTGTGGGGGAGCTCATTAGCTAAAATGAAGACTATAAAAGAAAAGTTGTCAAAGTGAGACATCTAAAGAGAAGATAATGAGTTGTACTGCAAAGCATAACTGAGTGGAAGGAATGTACATACAGAGCTTCTCTGAAAGATTTATTTTGCAACCACTGTTAAATCACATGAAGAATTGAAAAACTTTAAATCTGGGGAATAGACAGGATGAAAGGCAGTGGTTTGACATCATGATTGAGGGACTGACTGCAAGACTCCCTACTGCTGGAAAGAGCAGATGAAGATCTGGGTATGCTTGCTGATCACAATGAGGATGTTTGCCCCTAATGGGACAATATGCTGTGCATTCATTAAAAAAGGAAGGTTAAAAAAAACCAAGCACATTCAATAGTCACAGCAAGAATTTTCCACGTGGGAAAAACCTCTGGTGATACCAAAGATATTATGCACAATCCTGGCCAGCCATCTTGGGGAAAGCTGACCTGAAACTGGAATAACTGGGAATGCAATATTGCAGGAAATACTTTTCAGCCTCATTTATGTTTGTGACTACCAGCAGTATAGTGGCCACTGTGACCTAAACAGCCTCTGTCTATGAAATGCCTTCTCTGAGCTGTCCCAGGAGTTCTTAATCTTCTTTAGAAAGTTACTGAACCAAGGGCAAGAGGGTTTTTCCCTCCCTGGAAAAGCTGAGCCAAAGTTGCGTCTCCAAGAAGTTTTTCAACCTGCCTGGGAAATCTGCTCTGAAACTGGGACAGGGAGGGAAGCAAGACAGAGAAGGGGCCAAGGACACTTTGAGCTGGTAGACAGGAGAAAGTAAGAGAGGGGAGGATGGTAAAACAGATGCTGGTGCATAACGAGCCCCTCCGAGGAGCCGTGCTGGAGCACGTCCCGCACAGTCGGAGCACGAGGCGCCGGGAAGCGCTGGGGCGCTCCGGAGGTGTTACTTTTTGGATTTAATGAGCTTCAGCTGCTCCCTGCAAACGTGCCTGGCTCCCTCTGGAGCTGCCAGCTACGGAACTGGGACATCGCTCCGGCCCCCGTTGTCAGCAGCTCCCGAAGGTGAGAGAAAATGCATATGAGCACCAGGTTTGCTGGCTCCGAGAGGCGCTGGGATGAGAGCAGAAGTCCTCGGAAATCCTATCGGGCTGACACGTGGGGCTCCTCCCACGCTTGGCAGGGAGGGAAAGCTTAAAAGCATAATTTGTCCAGGAATAAGAAAGCAGCGTCTTTGTGCCAATTGGCTTGGAGGCAGAGAGGTGCAGCAAGCAAAACATGATATGGGTTTGTTAGCTCTCCAGTAGGGACTGGCTTGTAATTACTGCCTTTGACCACTTCTGGGTGGACTGTGTGCTGGGGTGGGTTGTTTTCTGCAGTGCCCTGGTATGTCAGCTGTGGAGCAGTAGGTTTTTAGTGAGGTGTTTCTGAAGAGCTGCAGGATGTGTCAGTGAGGCCAGGGATGACCCCGTGGGGTGAGGAGGTGTCTCCTTGCTGCTCAGATCCAGGGCCCAGGTGCTGCACATTCCCCGTGCACCCCTCAGGACAGTCATGAAGCTCTGAGCAGTCCTTTGAAGGAGAGGAGATGTCCAAAGCGCAAGTTACCCTGGAAGTATTTGGGGACCTGGGTGCTCCTCCGTGGCTTAGATCAGTGCTTGGTCAGTTTCTGAGGTTTTTCATTTTCGCCCATTTTAAGAGGGAAAACATTCCAAGGTTTTTCCCTATACTCTAGTCCCTAGGTACTCTAAGACTGGTGAGAGGTGTCCCCCAGGTGATGTGAAGGAGCAAGCCCAGCTCCTGAGGGACCTGGTGGTGCAGAAGCCACAATGGCTCCCTCAGCAGGACCAAAAGCATTTGGGCATTAAAAGTCATGGAAGATCTTTCTTATGATGGAATATTTCTTTATTGGCTGATTGCTTTGCCCTCCTTCCCTCTGCTGTTTTTCTTGTGTAAACATAGTTTAAGGAACAATGAGCTCCCCAGGTCTCAGCTCCCACCACGTGCCCTTAACTGATCATCCTGGTGAATGCTGCAGAGGGCAGGGAATCCATTCAGCTGGTGGATATTACACAGATCCCATTTTCACACGCAGCACAAGCCCTCCCTAAGGACGAGAGGAGTGAGAAGGAAGATCTCCTCGTGTCTGACTGATGTTTAGAAAACCACTTTGTGTCCCACCAGCACCAAAGTCCCAGGACACATCCTCTTGCTCTAATTTACAGTTACAGCCAAGGAGAATTGTCTCTTGCAAGATGGAAGTGGGCTAAAAGCAGCTGAGGGAGGAACTTCAGGAGATAGGGGGGCAACGTGAGCTCCTCCTGCTCTCACAGCTCAGCCCAGCCCAGCTCAGCCCAGCTGCCTGTGAGGCAGGGGCCAAAGGACGGGATAATTGCTCTCCCTGCAATACACTGACTACGTACATTTAGATTTCAATTAATTTGCTGGCTCTAAACGAACTGCCTCCTATTGCTTTCAGCAATCAAGTCTTGTTAATTGAAAATAGCGTTTATCTTATCTCTAGGAGAAGGCTGGACAAAAGTAGGGCAGCAGAATCCCGTGTGAAGGTAGCAGAAAGGGAAAGGAGGAGGGGGGAAATGAAGCGAGGGAGGAGAGCAGCCAGGGTGGCCAAGGCAAATAGTTCAGCTTTTCAGCTTTTTTTTTCCTTTTTTTTCTCGAAGGCTTCAATTTCTTTAGAGTGTCCCAGTTTGGAAGAGGTTTTCTTTTTACCCAGATTCCTGTGGTCCCACTCCCAGCTGGTTGTGGCTGTCAGTGGGGTTATGTGTGCTCCTGGGCACTGGCTCATTCTGCAAGGGCTCGTGAGCACAGGGTTTGGGCTCATGAGCACAGGGTTTGGGCTCGTGAGCACAGGGTCTGGGCTCATGAACACAGGGTTTAGCTCCCTGCTGCCTCTGACACCTCGATGCTGCCTGGGGCTGCTGGAGCACAGGATAAGTCTCTCTCACCTCGGTAACACTGAGCAAGGAGTTGTATTTAAAGCATTTCCTGGGGTGCTGGATGAACCCCAAGTAGCTGATCACACCATCTTTGTTTCCACAGGGACAGCCACAGGAGAAACAGTGACTGAAATGTCAAGAGTGTCTCAAAAATCAAACAATACCCAAAGCCCACCTCCTGCTCCCTGTCCCAAGGAAAGCCCTTTCAAAAGAAGACTGCCAGCCTTGCTGAACTGTTTGAAGAATGATCCCTGTTTCTTACCTTTAAATTAAGTTGCAGAGTAAGTCATTAAGACATGAGATCTGGCACAGGTTTGGGCTTTATTTTTTCTTTTTCTTGGTCTGATTATTTAAACCCCCTCTGAGTTTCCTACCATTTGAACCTAATGTTATCTCATACACACAGTCGTCATCTCATTAAAGGGAAATCAGAGGAATTGACTTTAATAAATTTTAACACCCTGTGTGAAAAATCTGACAATTAAAGCTCCCTGCCCCTGGACCTTTGAAAGTGGCACGTGGCAAATCCCCTCCAGTCTTTAAGAAGAGCAGCTCATCAAAGGATGGTGGCACGTGGGGGCGGGAGAGGAGGCAGGGGAAGGGAAGAAACAGGAGCATCAAAACTGAAAGGGACTGTGTGACAAAAGCTGACCCTCCTGCCAGAAACTGAGGAGAGAAAAAGCATCATTAGAGGATCCTGATAAGCCCAGCTCGTTCTGGAGCAAGGAAGGCAGGATGGAGTTGGGTCCAACCAGGCAGCACCAGGAATGATCATTCCACAGAGAACCCCCCACCAAGTACAGTTCTCACAGGATTTTTGTGCTTGATGCTGATCTCACAAGGTAAAATGTTCTGGAGAGCAGCAAGCAGGGCCGTGGACCAGGCTGGCAGCTCTTCTGTAGACCTTCTGGGAAAACATCCTCGAGATAAATATATCATCAGGGTAAATTCACCCTCCTTGCTACCTTTTGATAGCAACCTGTCCAGGGGTAATCACTTCTAATACTGTTTTTCTGGAGAAAGGGCTTGCAGGTTTTATTTATGGATGGGGAAAAACAGGTGGATTTTATCACTGTTGAAGCTTCACCAGTGAGAAGGAGATGTACTAACCAGGTGTTCAGCTTCCCTGTAATCAAATGGAACCTCTCAAGATTTCTTGGTCCCCCTAGCTCCTTCTGAAACCTTGAAAATGTTTTCTGAGCTCTCTATCACCTGATATTTGTACAAATGGAAATTATGATCTTCATTCCCATTCCCTTATGACTCATCTCGAAAGCATATAAAGTAGCAGAAGTGTCTTGGAAAAAAGGTACAAAGTATATATTGCAGTGGTTTTTATGACCTAGACTCTGACATCTCTTAATCTGGGGCTAAAAGCTTTCTTTTTGCTTTTTCTCCACTTCTTTACTATCTACTTCTTCCAGAAGGGCAAGAGATGAAAGAGATCTTATGATAGAAATCACTGATTTTGTGCACAGGCAGGTGAAACTCAAGCAGTGAGGAACTGATGATGGACTGGAACTCATTAGCATGAAAATCCTCAGGTGCCTTATAAAGCTTCTCCTCTGAGTTTGCTGAAGTGATAACTTCACTGGAAGAGATTTTTCTGAATAGGAATGGCCAACCAGGGACTATTGGTTTGATTGGATTGCAGTGAAGCTTCACATCACACCTGAAACACAGTCTGTGGAGCCAAAAAAAGTTTGTTAGGAGACCAAAACAGGAGACTGTGGTGCAGTGTGGCATTTGCCCAGCATGAGAGGCAGGTGAAGGTGAGCCACAAGCTGAAAATAGACAGTGTAGCAGCTAGAAGGAAGTGAGGGACTTGCTCTGGGCAGGCTGGGGAACCCAAAATGACGCAGAGCAACTGAGAAAAGGAAAGCTTAAGGTAGGTCTTGGACAGGTATCTGGGATAGCATTGCCTCTTCCCCTCCAGAGGGAAGGAGAGCTGGTGGATCTCCATGCACAAAGCTTGGTAGCCATGTGAAGAGGGGTTACTGCCTTTGTTTGCCTCCGTGAGCACAGAAATGCTACAGGAAGACTTTTATATTGAGGGCTGTTGATCCATTCTTGGAGTACCCAGACTCCACCTCCTCCTGTCATTGTACAGTTGCTGTGACCATTTCTTCCACCCCCGTCTCTCCTGTTACACATTCTCCTGTCTGGACACCTGGTTTCACTGGGATAGGTGTCCTTTTTGACAAGGAGGTGTCTCCTGGCCAGTTCCTGGTGCAATGGGCACACAGCCAGCTGGCAGCTCATCCCATCTCCCTGTGCTGTTTCCTTCCAGACCTCTAGTTCTCTCCTTGACATCTAATATCCACTCAGGTCCAGGATTCTGCTAAGATTCAAGCCCTATTTGTGCCTCTTGGTCTTTAGGGAAGATATATCTCTTTTATTCAGTTGGCCTTTGCTGACACTGAGGTCAGAGCACAGAGTGTTTTTGGTGACACTGGCCCTGCTCCACGTGCTTGCAGAAGCAGAGTGCTGTGCATGTGTGTGTGTGAAGGAGCTGAGAGGCCACATTTCTTTAGCAGGATCTTTGAGACCTTGTAAAAGTAGAGGAGAACACATCTGCCCTGCACCCAGACTTGCCCAAAACTTGCACAAACACCAGCTCTGCACTGGGGACAAAGCCCAGGGGAGGAGCCCAGCCAGGGCAGCACAATGCACTCTCCCCTCTCATCTAACCCCAGCTCCAAGTGCTCCACTTGTGACCCCCATTTCCAGCACATTCCCCAAAAAATGCTGCTCTGAAACAGCTGCTCACACAAGGACGACTAAGCCAGGAGGGTCCCTGCCTGCTGGGTGGCCCAGAGCCCTCATGCCATTTTACAGAAGGCTTGTGTTCTGGCTGTGCTGTTCCAGGAATTGTCGGGCCACATTAGCAGGCGTGAGGGGACGCTCAGCACTGCTCACACCATGGTCTGCACCGTGAGTGCCTTTGGCTTCAGACCCAGACGAGCGGTCCAAGCACCTTCAGTCTCCCGTCCTCCAGATTTTTCTTGGCACAAGCCTTTCCTCTTCAGGGAAAAATAGTCCATGGGTTTTTATCACACTGACAGGCCTTGCTCCAGCCCCCATGACTCTGGCTCTTCTGTGACTGCTGCAGCATTTAATTTCCAAGGCAATTTAGTTTTAGGCAAAAAGCAATCTCAGCACCCCTGCCTGCTGCCACTTGCCTGCAGCATCCCGCATCAGCTGCTGGAGGGAAAACGCAGCTGGGACCCCTGGGGAAGGCACCCGGGCCAGGAACTGCAGGAAGTCGAGGTGTTTGATGTTTGCTTTATTTATTTATGTAGCGGCCACCGTCTCCTCGAGCGTCCCTTTCTGCCGAGGAGTGATAAGCTGCTCCTGGCTCCTGCCTGCCCACCCCTGCTGGCTCCATTTTCTGCCAGGCTCCACCTCGTTAGCATGCACCAAAAAGCCCCTGCTCACATCCCTGCCGGGCTGCCCTCCCTGCCCTGCCTCCGAAACACTGCCGGCGTGCCATGGAAACGGCCGAGCTGCCGGCCTTGGCAGTGTGCAAGGGAGAGGGACCAGGGATGGCTCCAGAGATGCCCTGGGTAGCCACAAGACAAAGATGCAGCCCCAGAATTAAATTCCCCACTGCCCTTCTCACAGCTGAGCTGTGCATGGTGTGGTGTACAAAGCAATTTAAATATGTTTAATTAAATCCACTTGCTTGCACGGTGCTGGTTTGCAGCTGAAGGTCAGTGATTCACATCTGAAGCTGCACCGGGGTGACTGAGGGCTGAGTCCAACAAGCCCCATCCTTGGATCTCCTTCTGCACCACGGGTGGGAGCAAGCCCTTGACATGGGCTCTGCAGTGGGTTGAACCTCTCCTTGTGGGTGCAGCCCATGCCCAGGTGTGCCCAGCTCCTGCCCTGCCACACTCTCCTCCCACTGCAGCTCACAGCACCCTTGGTGCCCCCATGGCTCCAATCCACACTAAAGCCTCATCGTTCTGCCAGGTCTGGGTGTCACCAGTGGTGTGCAGTGTCCAGGCAGAGCTCTGCCAGGTGCTGTTCCTGCATCCCACATCTCCTTTTGCTCCATGCTGCTGTGTGCCCATCCAGGCAGAGCTCTGCCAGGTGCTGTTCCTGCATCCCACATCTCCTTTTGCTCCATGCTGCTGTGTGCCCATCCAGGCAGAGCTCTGCCAGGTGCTGCTCCTGTGTCCCACATCTGTGGTTGCTGCACACGGTGATGCCCCCACTGTTCCTCTGCTCCTCCCAGCACGCTGCAGCTGAGCAGCCAGGGGAGAGTGGCACACTGCTGGGGAGGATAATTTCTGAAAGGGGTTGGGTAGAGCTTCCCAGCACAGCAGCAGGCTCAGTGTGCCGTGAGCTGAAGAGCAGGGAAAGCAGTTTATCCAGCTGTACCTAGCAGGGAGGAGGATGCCATCACCCAGGCAACAGCTTTGCTTGCCTCCAAATACCAACCAGGCAAGTTATGGCAGAGCCTTTCCCATGGGCCAGGCCAGCACCGAGGGGACATTTGTTATCATGCATGGACTGGAGTCTTGTGGGGATGCTGGATCTCCAGAAACACCTCTCTGGTCGCTGAATTCACAGCAGCCCTCTCGTGCAACCAGGAGCTGCTGGCTGCAGACACAAGCCCTGCACTGGCAGCAGCTGGCCTTCCACCCCAGCCTGGCCAGCCAGCTGCTGCTCGACCCTGGGCAAGCAGCCCCACTTTCACAGTGCCTGGGAGCAGTGTTGGACAGGGCTGGAGAGGGCACAGCTCCTCCACAGGGAGCTGTAATTAATATCTGGAAGCTGCCAGCTGCTCTGGCAATCCCAGGCTATCCACGTTACGCCTGTGCCATTCATATCCCTCCTGCTTTGCGAAGCGTATTTATAATTATCTTTATTAATTACATACTGCAGTGCCCTTAAAATAGGGAGGAGAGGGAAGGAATGGCCAGTACTTTCCCACCATGGAAAAGCAAAATGCTACATTTTGTAGTTGTTGAAAGTAAAAAATCTTTCATTTCATGGAGTGTGAGATGCATTACTAATTGCACAATTATTTTGTTCCGTGGCACTCGCAAAACAGAACTTGGAGTGCTTTCAGCAAATTCTGGTGTTGAGGAAATAATGACTTGAGTTTTTTAAAAAAGTACTAAATTACATGTTCTTCCTTTATGACAGTTATTTCTTGGGTTTCTAGGATATTTCTGCCCTAACCCATCTAAAGATGTAAGAAGCAAAGCTTTGCTGCATTAGGAGTGTGCCAGAGTCAGTGTGGATGCTGAGGAAAGGAAGGGGCTGAGCAGGGACTGCCCCCTGCCCACCTCCCACCACCCCAGGCAGCAGCTGAGCCCCTCTCTGACAGGGGTCAGGCTGCAGGGGTCACTTGCTTCCCCTTGAAGGATGGGCCCATGAAGGATGGCACTTTACATGCAAAATTCATCCTGTGCCCTACAGAGGTGCCAACAAACATCAGGAATGCAAACAGCTGGAGCAGCTCCTGCTCCCGGGGCAGAGGGGGTGATGCAGGTGCTCCAGCTGTCCAGTACAAAGCTGTCCAGTGGAACAGAGAAGGACAATGTGTGTTTGCCCTCAGTGAGAGGGACGGGGGTGGGGCTGGAATAGGGCAGATGAGTTCCTTTCACAAGGTGTGCACAGACTGCAACGTGCAAATGCTCCCAGGGAGGTGGATTGTGCAGATCTTTAAATCAGAGGCCCTAAAAGTTCTCCTGAGGTGAGAGGTGTGTTAGCCCCACCTCTGCAGTGCTGGGCTGCAGTGTGTCCTTCCTTCCATGGCTGCTCCATGCGAGCCCAGCCCGCATGGTCTCCCACCGTATCTTGTCGAGACAAACTCAATTTAATAAACTGTAAAACTAATGACATTGAAAATAGTTCTGTGGACTTCTTTCCTCTGCTCTGTGTGTTCCTCCCCTGCCATTCTTCACCACACACATAAAAATCCAACTGTTGGCCAGCCTCAGGTCACTCTTCCAGCTCTGCCCTGGGCTGAGGATGTGCCTGGCAGCACGCAAGAGCAGCACAGACGAGCGAGAGCAATCTCACTCAGCTCAGCAGGTAAGCACAGATGTTTGGAAAACTAACCTCTTCAAGATGAGAACAAAAATAAGTCTATTTCAGTGAGATTGATCTGCTGGCACCAACAGAGCAATCAGCTGGACTTCTAGGAGAGCAGCAACAAACAGCAAATTAGAAGGTGCCAGCCTGCTGAGAGTTCAGGCAAATTAGCAGAATGTGCATCTCAGCAGTGGCTGGCTGGGCTAAGCCAACTATTTGTGGGCCTGCAAGCCAGCCTCTGACTCTGCTGTGGTGGCCAGTGGCCACGTGCCCAGGTGAGGGAGCCAATGGCCATGGTGCACTTCGTGGGGACGTTGCACCAACAGCAGCCACCAGGTACCATCAGGCCAAGCTGTTCCTCCTGCCAGCCAAATCTTTGACTTCCTGTCAATTAGCCACATTCTTAAGCAACTTCTGCTTCTCTTAGACGACTCCAAAATACAGCTACAGCTACAAACACCAAAATGCCAGCACCTGCTGTGCGGCAGGAGCGCTGGGCAGGCTCTGCAGGGCGTTTTGGCCAGTGGGAGCACAAGCAGTGGATTGCCCTCCTGCTACAGCCTGCAGCCCCTAGATCTGGATTTTCCTAAATGCCCCCCAATGCCACCTGACTGTGCTGTTTCTGAGTGTCTCTCTTCTCCTGACAGCGAGATACTCCTGGCTGGGCAGCTGAGGAGGAGCCAGTTGAGCTCTGAGTCGCTCGTTCCCACGGCAGGTCAGGGGTCATCGGCTCAAGTTGCCGTCACAGACTGTGAGGCTCTGATGACAGATGCTTCCACCAAGGCACAATACTTCAGGAACTGTTGCTTAGCTGCACCAAGGAGGATCTGAGCCCCCCACAGAAACTCTGGCTTTATCCCCAAGTGCTGACCTAATGTATGCTTTAAATTCCGACCCCATGGGAATGACGGTGCCGATGCTTTCCTCCACCAAACCTGAAATGGCTCCAAATGAGATGGATAATTAAACATCTCTGCTAAAGCCCTCAGAATAAAAAATCCCGGATTATAGCAGCACAGAAGCACATCACCAAGGAGTACAGATTGACAGTCAAATTCTGCTCAGGTAAAGGCAATCACAGCTGTGGTTTTGTCTTTCTCCGAAGTCATGAAATTTTTAAGAAATGTTTGTCTTTGGTTCTAAGGAGACAAAACTTCACCTGACATTTTTGAATTCAGTTTAATGAAGTTTGCTTTCATTCCCCCATTCCTGTTGAATAAAGGCAAACACTTTCCATTTTCTTGTGCCACTTCTACCACAGAAATTAATGCTCCTTTTGGGCTGAAATGTCTGGAACAAGTTAAGCTACCTCCAAAAATTACTGCAATGCTGGGTGTGCAAAACAGGCAAAGTGAAGAGTGTGCTAACAAAGTGGAGGAGGGAGAATGCTTTCAAGTGCTTTGTAATTGCTAAGATTTTTTAAAATCCTGTTTACATTTAACTTTGCACATTAAGTTCATAACCGTGGTGTGTAACCAGGTGTTGTAGCAATACACAAAATCTTATTAAGAGGAGCAAATGAAGAAGATGGGAGGATCTGGGATGGGAGAGGAGGGGCATTGAGATGGAATTAGCACCTGCTGATTTTCGTCCTTTCTAACAGTATATTGCTTGTCAAGAAACTTGAAGGGGACCAACTTCTGTCAGTTAATGATGCACTTGAGAGAAATAATTGGAATGGAAAATGCAATGGCTCGCAGCAATCTCCAGAATCTCCTGGCTCCTCCACTTTCCATCCAGTGAGCACTGCCTTGCTGCAGCTTGGCATCATTCAAGGTCTCTCCTGCTGCTCTCCTTCCCTTGTTTTGCTAATTGTAGTGGTTTTTTTACAAACCTTAAATACAAAAGTCTTGAGCAGTTCTAGCTGGATTGAACTATTGTGTCAGCAGCCTTTCAGCCCTGCCAGGAATGCTCAAAATAAAAGATTTAGATTTTAACCAGGTTGCTATTAGAATGGAAACAAGGATCAGCTGATTACTGGTCTCCCTTTAGGAAGTCTCTCACACTGGTGATTCAATATTATCAACCCCTTTGTATTACTGGATGTAGAAATGGAAGTTAAGTGTCATCATCCTTAAAGAGAAACACAAGTCCAGTAAGCAACACAAGCAATCTTGTTAAGATTGCCCAGAAAGAAAAATAAGTGCAGAATCAGAAATTTAATCTTCACCTTGGAATTATTAAAATTCTTATTGCTGCCAGAGGAATAGAAGGACCTGTACAGAGAAAAAGAATGGAGATGTGGGTGTACTTCAGCCTTTATACTTCTGTCCTTTTCTGTGGTCTGTAGGTACCTGCTCCCATGGGCTGGGCTGCATCCTGCACACTCCCTTGAAGAGTGGGTCATGGGAGCCCTCCTTGCATCCCAGCCCCTTTAGAAAGAACATAAAGTGCCAAATCAAGGGCTGACCCTGGGGATGAATCTGGGCTAAAATCTCCTGTCAGGCATCCAGTGAAACCCCCAGCCTCAGGCAGCAGGGGCAGCAGCTGTTGGGCTGATGAGTTATACTGAGCCAGTTGAAGAATCCCACAGTCCCACTGGCAAGCTCTGCTGAGCATCCCTGGGGCAGCCTGAATGCATCATCCTGCTCCCAGCAAAAGCCTGGAGCCCCTCAGACTGGGAAAAGACACTGGGAAAAGCAGCTGGACCCCATTCCCCTGCAAGCCCAGACCTGAGGCAGCCCAGGCTCCCCATGAGCACCTGCAAAATCGAAATTCAGTTCAGCACAAGCCCAGCAGCCCAGCCAGCCTGAGCCTGCTCAGCAGTGGGATCTTTTCCTTAACGTAAGAAAACATCTTCTGCAGGAAACAGGGGAAAGAGAGCTTTTTTCTGAGATATGTCCTCTCCCTCTGCCACCTTTAGCTCAGTGTTAGTGTGGGGCTGCCAGGGGGACTCTGACCTTTGTGGGAAATATAAAAATCATTGAGGCTTCATATTGTTTAATATTCCTCATTGATTAGTTTCCATCTCCCTGAAGGCAAGTGGATTTGACTTAGAGCCAGAGCTCAGCAGTACCCAGTGCTGTGGGTGGTATTGAGCTTTCAAGAGAGAGAGAAAGCTGACAAAATAACACAGAGAATGACTTTCAAAAATAAGGACAAGAAAATTAATAACTTTCAGAGTGGATGTCTTTTTTCCTGACCTGAACTAAAATCCCACTACCATTTGCATAAAGCTTTAACTCCCAGAGACAGTCAAACATTGACAGCTTACTTCAGCTCCAAACCATGGAACTCATTTGCTGTAGCTACAGAAACGTTATGTGAGCCTGGCTTTCATTTTTTTTGTGCCAAAAACTGGCTGCATTTGTTGTGCCCACCCCAGAGCAGGCCTGTGGGTGCACCAGCCCTGTGTCCTCACCGATGATCTGGGATGCTGGTGGCACAAATCTCCCTCCTCACCCCTCTTGTCAACAGGAGTTGCAAGTCCAGCCTTGAGCAGGCAGGCGAGGAAGAGCTGCCTGTTCAGGTGGCACAGGCAGAGCAGCTGACAGGGAAAAGTCCAGGAGAAGCAGGGCACAGAGCTCAGGGTGGGGCAGTCTGCACTGACTGGAGGCCAGTGTGGCCCCCACGGGAATTTCCTGTTTCTCCAGACCCGGAGCATCCAACCTCACATAAATCCATCCCCGTGCCAGACAAGCTGAATGAAGCAGAGCTGCTGAGTAAGGAAGGGACCCGTTGAAAAGCCTGTTTAATTGCCTTGAAACTTGTTTTGAGGAACCATAGGCAGTAATCTCCCTTCTAATGAAACAGCCAGGAATAGCCATGTCTGGGCAGCTCTTGCTACTTGATTAATCTCATCTCAGCTCTGGCTTCTTTCTCCCAAAGCTTCTTCCACAAAGCCCTGACTCGCCTCATTCCACTGAGTCATCCACAGCACAGATCCCTCTGCTCCCAGGCTGTTTCTTCAGGCTCATTATATTTTTAAAGCCTGGGCTGGTTCTCTTCCTCCCTCTGAGTCCAGCCAAGTAAATGTTGGGATCTGCTTTATGAAGCCAGGTTTCACATGGCCTGCCAGGAATCCCAGCAACATCCTCCAACAGGGACTGGTGTTCTGCACATCCCAGGCCATGCTGGCCATGCCACAGCTTTTGGCATCAGCAGAGGAGCAGTCAGTGGGAGGAACACACCACTCTCTTCTGCCCAGTCATTCCCTCCCTGCTCCCAAGCTTTTGGGATCTCTGGCATTTTCAAACACTCATTGCAACTCTCCCCTGTTTGCTTTAAGGGGTTTGTGCTATCCTGTATCAGCTTAGGTGAGGTCACTGTAATAATAGCAGTAGATAATGAAGAAATAATGAGCATTAAGAACTACCTTCAAACGAATCACAGTTTTATTTATCTATTTCTAGGTACAACAGGGCACCTCCAGGCTCCCTTATCTTTTTGGGTGCACCTGGAACTGTGAAAGCTTTAAACTTGCAAATCCAAAGCTTTAACAGGGTAAATAGTTTTGCTTCAAACACCCCAGTATGGCAATAAAAAAAAAATAAAGAAAAAGAAAAAAATCATGTTCTATATTTGGTCTTTGGATTTGTTGGGTGTGCAGGAGAGGAATGTTTGGGGGATCTTATAGATTTGTACAGGAGCTGAAAAGCCTCTGCTGCTCCTGCTCCTGGCAGTGTGAGCCCCAGCACTGCTCCCCATCCCTGCTGAATGGTCCTGCTGCAATGGGTTCAACTGGGCATGGATTTCCCCCAGTTCTACTCATTGCCTTCAAAAATTGCCTTTTAAGCATCTCTTTTCCTATCTGAGCATAAAACTTGCCTTCCTCCTACTGCAGTTATTTGTGAGAGCTTTATAAAGTGTCCAGGAAGGAGAACCATTTTCCCCCTTCACTCCTGTACCCTTCTAAATTCTAAAGAAAATAGATCTAATCACCTTCCTAGAAAAACAATAGCAATGTCAGTGTGTCTGAGTTACAATGGGATGTTGTAACCCCTTGGTCCGAGCTGGGACCCAGGAACCAAGAATGGGATTTTCACAGCATTTGGGGTATATCACACCTGACTCCTCAAGGTTTAACTTTTGACCAGGATCCTGCAGGCTCTCCAAGCTTGTAAAAAGGATTTGTGCTACACAGTCCATCTTTTAGCTATTTGCAGCAAATCTGGGCACTGCACATGAGAAAAAGAAAAGCCACAGCAGCAATTCACTGACCCATGAATGAAATTTGATGAGGACATGCCTCCATTCAGTCCTGACCACTTTTTCCATTTACACCACACTCCAAAAAGTACCTGGCAGATGATTGTAAGCAGTGAGTAAATCTGTGCAGAGGACAGAACTCAGGTGAACCTGCATTTAATGTGAGTGAGAAGCCCTAAGGTGAGGGGTTAAACCCTCTGTTTTTCAATATCTTTTGGAATTCAAGAGCAGGTAAATGTACCAGTGAAGTCAGATCCATTTCCCATCTTTTTTTGGGAAGAAAAGACAAGGCATCCACGTGCTTTCTGCGGGCTCAAAAAGCCAGGAGCCAGAGAGAGCTTCCAATCTGGTCATATTTATCATCTTTCCAGCCTTGACTTTCACAGCACTCCCCAGTTTGAGCTCATTTTTCAGTGTTTGGGGCTGGCTGGCAGGCTTTCAGTTTCCATCAGTGCAGTAAGGAGGATGTTTACCCCCAAGTGCCCAGGAGTGCTCAGAAGAGCCAGGGGGAGCCTGGAGGAGGGGGTGAGACAGCGACGTCTTTGCAGTGGAGACAATGAAGAGGGACAGCCGTGCCACAACACAGCCCTACCTGCTGCTTTTCAGTAATCTCCCAACTGGGCTGGTTTTTCCCCCTCTCTCCTTTGTTGCTATTAAGATTTATGGGCAGAGAGGTGCCCAGCTGTGTCTGAGCACAATAAACCTCTCGTGGCTGGTAAAAACCGAGGAGCTGCTCTCCCTGCTTGTTAGCAGTCAGGAAGATGGAAGGAAGTGGGAGGAATGCAGAGGGTGAGGTTTTCTAATGCCTCACTCTTCACTGCCTCACCCAGAGCTATTTATGGTGCAATTATCACCACAGACAGACTCCTTTATCATCCAGCCAATATTCTGGGTGGAAATCCTGTTGCAGCCCAGCCACTCCATACATCATCGGGGCTCAGGCAATGGCCAGGTGAAGAGGTTTGCTTGCAGGAAACCTACCTGCACCCTTGCTCAGCCTCTGTTTATGGCCAGGGAGGAGGCTGTGTCCTCCTGCCCTCCCAGCAGAGCCCGGTGCAGTGGGAGCAGGTGAGGGCAGTGTAGGGTTGTTCTGCACAGCGATGCCAGTGGGGGCTTCCCACGGGAATCTGCTCCTGCTGGGGCATGATGGATGGGTTTTACTAGGAACACAAACAGCAACAAGTCTTCTGGACTGAGCATGGCTCAGGGCAGCAGTGGAGGGAGAGGGATGGCAGGGAAGTGACAGGAGGTGAGTTTTGAATCCTCTGTGGTTTCATAAACGAGTCACAAGGCAAGGAGGGGAGTGAAGCACCTTACACCCTGGCCATGTCTCTGAAGAGCAGTTCCCTGGGTGCCTGTGTGCCCCCACAGCTCTGGGACACCCTCCTCACCTCCTGCCCGGCCCCATTGCCTGTGCCAGTGCAGGAAGAATCATCCCCCAGGAGTCACCTTGGGTGGGCAGCACAGCTCCACCAACTGAAATTTGGATTTTCTTTTTGCTGTTTCCTCTTCCCAGAATTCCTTTTACTCTAGAGAGGAAACTGCACCATTCTCCTTCGTCTGTGCTGGAATCCCTCATGAAGTTTGGCTGCACTTCTCCATGGGGCTAGAGGAGCAAGCTCACACTCAGCCTGCTCCTGTGGCTGGTCTGGGACAAGACCAGATAAGACTGAGTCATAGATGAGACCAGTGAAGCAAGGTTTCCTCTTTAACACCCATCCTGAAGAAGACTGTGGTGTAGATTCTCTGCTGTCTAACAAGGGCTGAGCATCCCCTTCCCCTCCTCTTTGGAAGATGCATTTTTTTATCAATTTCATTTCTCATATTCACAGACCTTGCCAGGACCTCAATATATCTGGAAGCCTCTTCCCCTGTGTCAAACGTGGGTGGTACTGGGCAGCTGCTGGTGGAACGAGCAGGAACACACACAAGGCTGCTGAGTCACAGAGCCTGATTTTCCTGGAGAATAGGACTAAACTCCCACCCACGTCACTGTTCCCACTGCCAGGGCAGAGCTGGGATGTGCCCTGGTCTCTGCTCCACCATCTCCCCTTTATCTTTCATTGCACAGAGCTGGTGATCTATTTATTATGGAATGAGCCTCAATACTTCCAAAGAGTGAAATTCCTGAGGCACAGGAGCTAAAATAACCATCACTCACACTGCCTGTTTACCTTCTAATTGTCACTGACTTCTGCCTTTTCACATTCCTGGTGCTTGAAAAGGGAAGAATGGATCTAGGCAATGTAATTTAATACACCAAACATAGCAGCTTAATTGCAATCCCCATAAGCCACACACACAAAACTCTAAACAAATTCGATTAATTTATTTCAATTTGCACAAGTCTTCCTCTCACTGTAATTAATGGAGGAAAACAATTAAGGTAAACACAGCCCAGCTGAGAGAGCTGTCCTTGCTAAAAGTCACATTTTATTTTAATAGTGCTGTATTTATATAAGTTCCATGCTTTTAACAAGTTTCCCATTTCCTCGATATTTAATCAGTCCTGTAAATATTTTACCTGGGCTCAAAGGGCTTTGTGAAATCAGGAATCAGCAGGGAGATCACCAATGGGCACTTGGGATGGATGTGGCTGTGGGCAGAGACTCAGGGGTTAATCCCTCCTCCAGGTGCTCCCCAGGGGCTGAAAGGTGGCCCTGAATCAGGTGGTGTGGGAGAGTTGGGAGGCAGCCCCTTGTTACTGTCCCAAATCCAGAGCTTCCCAGTTGCAGTTGGTAGCATTGCTGGTGTGAGGGAGCTAAATGGGTTTGGAAAAGCTTTTAGAAAAAGGCTGTCACTGTAAATCAGTTTATTAATGGAGAAAATTACCAACCGTCATGCTAAGGCAGCTCCACCTGATGCATCATCCCAGATCTCCTGCTCCTGCTTGGATCAGGGCCTGGCTTTGCACAGTTCCCATGTGCAGCACAGCCAGGAAATGCCAGTGCAGCACTTCCAAAATGCCACTGCACAGGAGACAAAGGCATTTGTCCAGCTGCCACTTGATCTCTGCACCTTCAGCACATGCCTGTGATCACCACGCTCTGCTCTGCACAGGACAGGGGTGAATTTCACCCCCTCATGCAGCCTGGCCAGAGGAAGGGACAGCAACATCATGAGGTCACAAACACTGCCATGGTGTGATTTTTGGGGTTGTCCTGTGCAGGGCCAGGAGATGGACTCGGTGTTCCTCATGGGTCCCTTCTAACTAAGGATACTCAATGTTTCTCCAGGTGAATAGGCAGGTCCCACTCCAGCTGCTTCAGCAGTGACTTTAAGTCACTTTTTGTTCATCACTTGTCATTTTCCAGCTTTGAATACATCCCGTGGGTGAGTTTCTTGAAAGACACGGCACATCTGTCTTCATTGCTTTCCTTTGCTTTTTTTTTCTTCTGAAAAAGCAGGAACAATACGATCCATCTTTCATTGCACCAACTGGTATTGCTAAAGGGTGGAAAAAATTAGGTGCTGGTTTTTTCCTTTTTCTTCCCACCTTCATTAACTTTAACATGTACTGTGCTCCTCTTCCAGCAGGAACGTAGCATTGCTAGAGAAGAAAATCTTAGCTTGAACAATCTCGTGTTGATTTTCCGTTCTCTCAAGTACTGACTGGTCTAATTAGTTTGGAAATGCACCATTTGTTAAAGAAAGATGAGGCACAGTCTGACACCTGCCGTATTAATTATTTACCTCTTTATCTAATTGCCTGCCCACACAGTTAGGTGAGGGAAGTTGTCACCCATGTCTCAATTTGAAGGTGTTGAACGGGAAGGGAGGAAATGGTGCTGTTGGGGAGGAGGTCACATTTTGGGGTGATGGAAGTGGGGCCATTGCTAGCACTGGTTCACACCTCCCCAGAGATGTAAAAACGGGTGCAGGATACATCCCATCATCAACAGAGGGAGGCTGGGTGGGGTGGGAAGAGGGCCCATTTGGAAGTGACTGCCAGGGACCTTGTTGGGTGACACTGGGCAGCACATTTCCTCTTCCCACCCCAGCTCCTGCCTGTAAAATCCAGAGTAGTGTCACATAAAGGCCAGAAATCATTACTAGGTGTTGTTGGGATGCACAGGGGAGGAATTCAAAGCCTCAGGTAGAAGGTAAATCACAGTGGCACAGGAGTCAGGAGCTCCTGTGCTGCAGGTCCAGGTGCCTGGTTCCTCCTGGGCCCTGACTGCCACTGAGGAGCCCACACAGAGACAGACCCATCTACTCCTGGCTCTGACTGCTGCTGGGGCTGAGGCTGTCACATGCAGTCCCCTCAGCCACGCAGACATTTGTGGCAAGGTTGGGAACTGCCAGGTCTGTGCTAACCCGTCCCCCCTGCTCACTGAAACAACTGGTCTTGCCGGTGGGGCTGAGACGCCTGGGCTGCCTTCAGAAGGGGCTGTGGGATGCTCTTCTGTCCCAGCTGTGTGCTGGGGCAAGGAGTTGCTTCACCTCCCATCTCTGAGCTGAGGCCGTGCCCAGCAGGTTGGCTGGAAGGTCACAGAATCACAGAATCACCAGGCTGGAAGAGACCTTTAAGATCATCGAGTTCAACCCAGCCCTAACACCTCAACTAAACCATGGCACCGAGTGCCACATCCAGTCTTTTTTTAAACGCATCCAGAGATGGTGACTACACCACCTCCCCAGGCAAACAATTCCAGTACTTTATCACTCTTTCCATAAAAAACTTTTTCCTAATATCCAACCTATATTTCCCTTGGTGCAGCTTAAGACTGAGTCCTCTCATTCTGTCAGTTGCTGCCTGGAGAAAGAGACCAACCCCACCTGACTACAACTCCCCTTCAGGAAATTGTAGACAGTGATAAGGTCACCTCTGAGTCTCCTTTTCTCCAGGCTGAACACCCCCAGCTCCCTCAGCCCTTCCTCACAGGGCTTGTGCTCCCAGCCCCTCACCAGCCTCGTTGCCCCCTCTGGACGCGCTCAAGCGTCTCAACGTCCTTCCCAAACTGAGGGCCCAGAGCTGGACACAGCACTCGAGGTGTGGCCTCACCAGTGCCGAGTACAGGGGAAGGATGCCCCCCCCTGCTCCTGCTGGCCACACCATTCCTGATGCAGGCCAGGAGCCATTGGCCTTCCTGGCCACCAGGGCACACTGCTGGCTCACGTTCAGTTGGCTGTTGACCGGTACCCCCAGGTCCCTTTCCGCCTGGGCACTGATGATGAGGAGCAGGACATCCCCAAATGCCCCAGTGCCCTGCTCCAGTCCCAAGAGAGCAAACTGGCTGGAGTGGGGAGAGGAGCCTGCAGCACAGACCTCGCGTGCCTGGGGAGCTGGAGCTGGACTCAAGGTGACCTGCACAGGGCCCCAGCTCTCCTGTGCTGATGGAGAGCTCGGGGCAGCCGGCTGGGGCCAGGGCTGGGAGTAGGGCTGATTTTGGGCATGAGGGAGAGAAAAGCCAAGGCTCTGGCAACAGCCAATGCTGCACATCCCTTCTGCTGTGCCTTCCTCCTCGCCCGCACTCAGCCTCTTCCTGACATCTAGTGGGAGCAGGGCAACACGGCAAAGGGATCCTTGTCAGCTCCAGACTCCCGGGCACACACCGGCCACAGGTCAGGCACAAGGCCTGGGCTGCCAGAGCCACCAAGGGGCTGGCACCAGCCACAGCTCACAGCTGGGCTTTATCAGGGCACAGCTGCTTCTGTAGAGCATTTCTGGGGAGGAATTCAAGGTGTAATTCCCCATGGAGGCAGTTATTAATGGGATAGCAGGGACACTGCTCGGAGGCGTGGGATCTGTTTAGGGTTATCTGCCATCCTCAGACCACTTGAGCCCTCTCCCTCTCTGCTGCAGCTGTTCCACGTTCCCAGGAAAGGTGCACAGCACAGCTGGGCAGTTCCCTTCTTGTCCTTGATTTTGGATGGCACCTTTGGGAAGCAGAGGGAAGAGGCAAGATGGGAGCAAGAGACAGGTGAGAGCTGTCCCAGCAGGACATGACCTTCCATCCAGGACCACCCCCTCATTTTAGACCCCATGCACATCTCCCTGGATCATGTCTCATCCCTAATGCCAGCTGCCAAAAGCTAACCTGCTCCCAGCTCCCAGCCCTCTGCCCATGGCCGCAAAGGCAGGACAGGGACACAGCATTTGGGGACACTGCCTCCAGGGCCATCCCACACTGGTCAGCATCTCTACTGCACTCATCTCCCATCTCATCCTTCCCCACAGCCTTTAGCTGCAATGACAGGCAGGAGCTCATTCCTCCTGTTTTGTTTCACACACATTCTGTGAGCAAAACCACTTTTTTTCTTCCCCTTGTTGCCATCTGCCCTTGCTGGACCGTGGTACCTTGCAGGTACCTTGCAGTCTGAAGGCCAGGGCATGACCTCTCCCCGTGTCCCCAGACCTCCCTAGGGATCCCCAAGCACTTTCATTAATGAGCAGCTAAAAGTTAAACACCAGCAATGAAACAACAACAACAACAACAACAAAGGTCTTTATTTCAGTGACCTGAAAGAAAATGTAATTCCAAGAGCAAAGACAGTAATAAAAACCACAAAGGTGCTCCAAGCAAACTGGAGCGATTTGCACGGATCCCTTCCCAAAGCAGCCAGGCAGACGTGGCTCTGGTCCCTGGCTCCTCCCCAGTGTGACATGGTGCAGAGCCACACTTCTCCCAGCATCCCCCCCATGCCAACCCCTTACTAGAGGGACCCACAGGGACCTCTCAGCCCTGGGGAAACGGCAACTCAGGGGGCAGGTGAGTGGCTTGGGGTGGGGATGTCACTGGGTGAGCCCACATGGACCCTGGGGAAAAGAAAGGCACTTCCCGAACTTCAGTGTCATCCTGCCACCTGCCCTGGGACTGCAAAGCATCCCTTCATCACCCACCCCAGCCCATGCCAATCTGACATCCCAGGGATACGGCTCCTTGGGAGTCGTGGTGCTCCTGGGGCAGCACCATGGCTCAAAGGCAGAGGAGCAAATCCAGCTCTGAGCTGTCCTCAGCTGCCCTGTGCTCACAGAGGTTCCTGGGGAGCAAGCCCTCAGTTCCTGACTGTCGCTCCAGGGAGGCACTTGGATGGAGAGGAGGGACAGGGAATTCTCACTCCTGGAGAGATAAGGACAGGGAAAGGTGGTGGCCCTGAGCAGGGACCTCTCTGGAGCTATGCCCAGTCTTCCACCCCAGGCTCAGCCCAGAAACACCTGCAGTAAGGATCACTGCCCTGATTTTCTCCCCCACACACATCCAACAGCTCTCTGAGGGGGTGTGGTGCCTTTGAAAAATGCAGGGATAAAATTCCAGAAGCAATGTTAATGCAACGACTAAGTGGATGTCACTCCTACAATTGAACCCATAGCCACTGAAATTATGGATGAAAGACAAAAATACCAAATCTTCAGGATTTCCATGGAGGCCTGGTCTGTCCAGAGAGTCTCTGCCCTGTGTCTGGAGACAAGCAGCAGCCAAGCACTCGCTCCCCTGACATGTGGCTCACGGCCTCAGTCACTGATCCTACCCCCTCCCTGCCTCTCCAGAGATTTGGATCCCTTTGACTTCACTGTGCTCTTTTAGGGGATCCTGAACTATTCTGGTTCCCGAGTGCAAGGGTCCAGCCTCGGCTGAGATCCTGATTTTCTCCTGAGGAGGCGGAAAGTTCACAAGAAACACAGAACAGGGGAAGATTGCATTAGTCAAGGAGCAGAAAGTCTCACAACAAAACTTCCAGACTTAACTCCCTTGTGCTGTCAGCTCCTCCCAGCCCCCAGGTCCAACCCTGTAACCTGAACCCAGCCAGGGTCAGGAACAGCAGCCTTTGGGTAGGGGGAAAAGCACCAAAGCTGACAAAATCCCCCCTCCCACGGCACTTCACAGCATTGGAGCCAGCAGTGAGGGGAGTGGCTGGCAGAGTCCTGGGGAAGGGTCTGGCAAGCAAACAGCACAGCACCGAGCAGAGCAATGGGAAGGGGATGTCTGGACCTGAGAGCATTTAAAGAGAACCATCTCCTCACCATGTGGCCACGGAGGTGGTTAGGAGCAAGACCATGAGTTTCAGATTGTTTAATTTAACCTTTCTTCTTGTTCAAACACAAACTATGTCAAAGCTGTAAGCAGTGGCAGAGCCATCAGCTCCCAAGGCTGGGGGAAGCCTTTGGAACTTCTCTGCTTCCCCAATGCCACCTCTCCCCAGCCTCTAAATTTCCTGCGTGAATCAGGATCATCTACCAAAACCCCTAAGTTGTCCTTCAGAGTGGAAGAACCAAAACTGAGGCAATCCCTGCACTCAGTCCTCTCCCTAAGGAGAATCCTCCTCAGTGCAGAAGCCAGTCAGCAAGTGATTCTGGCTTTGGAGACACGACCCAGCTCTGCAGCCCCGTATCCCCTCTGGTGGCACGGCACAGCAGCCGTGGCACCAGCAGCTCCCAGAGGTGGCACGGACGGCACAGGGTCGCTGCCGGCGCAGCTGGGCAGAGCGCGCCCGGCTCATCGCTGAGGTCACTCCTCTGGGGATGGGGGCTCAAACCACGCGCAAACCGTGGAGCAACACGCAGAGAAACCCGAGGGTGGAGGTGAGTCCCAGGGAGGGCAGGGCCGGGTCAGACGCGGCCCCGGGGGCTGCGCTCGGGCAGGAGGTGGCGGGGCGGGGGCTGCTGCAGCAGGGCCGTGAGGATGCGCTGCAGCTGCGACAGGCGGGCGTGCAGCGACGTGCAGGAGAAGAGGCTCAGCTGGTAGGACGGGTCGAGGGGCAGGATGGAGATGAGCCACCAGCACCACGTCGGGCCATCTGCCGAAGCCTGGAGAGGAGAGAGGGAGAGACCCCCAAGTAAGGAGCTGTGAGGTGAATGCAGGGGTGGCCTTCAGGCAGCATCGCCGATGGCAAGCAGCTGCTCTTGTCAGGACAGCAATGCCAAGGTACTCATCTGAACAGCCCTTCTGTTATCCAAGCTCAAAACTGCTGGACAAACTAATTTAATTTCCAGACAAGCATTCCCCAGGGAGCCTCCAGACGCAGATGTAGCTGGTAAAAAGTCTATTCTAAAGAGACAATGAAATACCTTGTGCATTTCCTCATTCAAGCCCGTGCTTTTTGCAAACACAGGCCAAATCCTGCATGGCCAATGTTTTTGGGACATTGGCCATCACTTGAAGAGGCGAGGTGCAGGCCAGGAAGGCACAGCTGTTGGGCACTGCTTTTGTAAAGTGGCTTTTCTATAACCTGAGCCAAACTAAGAGGGAAAAGCTCGATTCAGCTGTAGGAGGGTGAGTAGTTTTGTAATTCCTGAGCACATCATTAATGTGACTGCTGGCCAGGACAGCCTTAGCCTGGGACAAGCCAGCAAGAGCAGATTTGTAACAATCCAGAGAGGAAATAGTTTCTTAAAGGAGTGAAAATTAAATACTGGGATTTTTTTTCTCCTACAGAATCTAAATTTGTCAGAGCAGTATAATAAGCAAATTGGATCCTGTCCTCTTAGCTCCTTACCTCTGGCCAGCTATGGCTGTCTCAAAGGATCACAGTGAGAAAGGAGACTGCAGACTCAACAAGCTGCAGGGTTCGCCTCTTTGCTAATTTGTTTGGTTTCTTTTTCCCAAACTGTTTTCAAGCACACACAGTTCAGTTTCTCAGTTCTCATTGAAGAAAACATTCTGGGAAAGATTTTAGAACTCAGTGCTCAGTTTCCAAGAACAGTTTAAAACCATAAAGAAACATCAAGCAGTTTTACAAGACAAGCCCCACCAACTCTCTGGATGAGAGATGCTGTAACAGGGGTGAAAAACTGGATTGGTTTTGTTCATCCTGTAACCTGAACCCAGCCAGGGTCAGGAACAGCAGCCTTTGGGTAGGGGGAAAAGCACCAAAGCTGACAAAATCCCCCCTCCCACGGCACTTCACAGCATTGGAGCCAGCAGTGAGGGGAGCGGGGGGAAGCCGAGTAGAAAAGCAGTGTGGTTAGAGCAGGAACAGCACTGCTCCAGGGGCTCTCTTGGTGCTCTCTGTCTGGTGCACCCCTTCCCTCTGGGCATTACCTGGATGTCCTCTTCCTTCTCTGGCAGTGGTCCATGCTGCATCAGAATGTGCCTGGAGGTGAGGTCTCCGTGCTCACAGAAGCGCTGGGCCAGGCGATAGGTGCTCTCGTGCAGGCCCTGCAGCTCCTGCAGCTCCTCCCCAGACACCTGAACGGAGGCAGGAAGGACACAGGCGTCCGTGGGGAGGATCTGTCCCACTGCAGCCCAGGATTTTGCCCAGCCCTGCCCTCACCTTCTTGTCCTCCAGGTACTCGATGTCGGCAGTGTGGTAGCCGTCCCTGTGGCCGCGGCTCAGCACCCGGAACCGCTGCCGGCCGATGGTGTCCACCAAGGACCTCCCGTCCGCCAGCAGCTCCACCTGACGGATCTCCAGCATGCAGCCATAGTCAGCAAAGCTGCAGGGACACAGGGACAGAAAACAGGGGCTGAGCTGGGGTAATGGGTGGCAAGAGAGCTGCTTCTCCCAAAGGTACCATCTCCAAAGCAGGAAAAGGCCTGGGAACAAGATGTCAGGGCGGGGGCAAATTCAGAGATTCAATCAAGTCTCCTCCCAGTGCTCACTAAGAGGAGCCAGAGAACCATGGAGCTCAGAGACATCCTGAGTCAGAAGCTGCTCCAAGAATGTTGTATTTAACAGCCACCTCTGGCTCTGTGCAGCTCCCTGGCCTCGTTCCTGATCCCATTTCACTCTGCACTGCGGGGAACGCACCCCCTCCCTGCTGATTTTATCCTGCCAGATGGCACTGATAGGAAACCTTTCAGAACTATTCAGTAGTTTAGACATTTGGGGCTGGAGAAGAGAGAGGCAAATCAGCTGGGGCAAGGGGAAGCTTTGCCAGGAGCTCACCTTTTCCCGTTCTCATATATGCACATGCCAAACCTCCTGGTGCCACTCTCCTGGCACCGCCGGATCATCAGGCGGTACCGAGGCTCGAAGACGTGCAGAGGGCAGGGGATGCCAGGGAAGGACATCGTGCACACAAAGATGGGGATGCTCTTGGTCAGGCTGGGGGACAGAAGGGGAAACCACTGTGACACCTCCCCAAGCACATCCCATCCCAATGACTCCGCATCAGCTGCTCCCCCAAACCAGGAGCGTCCTTTACCACAAGAAGTGATGCTCCAGCACAGAGCAACACTAAAGTTCCACTTGGCTCACCAAGAGACCAAGGACAGATTCTTCCCACAAAACATCTCCCTGCAAAGATGGTCCCTCACCCCGAGATGCCTCATGGGGCATGTCCACACCCACACAGCGCTGCTGCAATGTGGTCCTGGAGGTGGGACAGACATCACTTGAGCAGAACCAAGCCACAGCAATGGTATGGGGTGTGGACAGCCCTCTCAGAGCCCCTTTCAGTCCCCATGTGCACGCACACACACACTCACACACACAGACACACACAGAGAGGAGCAGTCCCTGCTTACTTGGAGAGCTCTGCCATCTCGGCCCGGTGCAGCTCCCGGCGTTCGGCCAGCTGTGTGGGGAAGGTGGCCAGCATGATGTCCTGCAGCAGCACTGTGGGGCTGTACCTCCCAGCCTTCAGGTACTGAAAGGAATTAGACCCAAAAATAGGTTGGAGAAGAGCAAGGAGGAAGCCCTGAGGCCCTGCCGGACTCTGAATCACGCTCACTTTTATTGGAACTGAAGGTAATTTTAGACCAGAGAAAGTCAAGGATAAAACCTATCAGGGGATGTTGAGCCATTGAGCAGGATGGGATGTCAGCTCCACCGAGACCTCCAGACACAGCTCAGAGCCAGGGCCCGTCCAACACAGTGTCCTGTCTCTGACAGTGATGCAATCCTTGTATGACAACCTAATTTCCCTGATGGTCTCATCCGAATCCCTTTTCATTAAAGATTAAATCAAATCTCCAGGCTAGCAGGTTTTCCATCCATTTCCATTTTTTAAAGTAATTAGCATTTGTCTCTCTCTCTCTCTCTCTCTGTCCTCTCCTGTTTACAATCTCACTAAATCACTGTGGCATCTTGTGGAAATGAATCTCTTGGTCTTAATTATCAACTGTCTGGTCATTCTCATGTGAGTGGAGCTGACACCTCCGTGCCAGGGAGCTGCTAATGTAGGAGCACTGCACCTTCCCACCCCAGCCCTGGGCACACAGCCAGCAGCTGGAGCTGGCTCCCAGCTCTCCCTCAGGCTCCAGCCCGTGGAACTCGTGCCCTCACCTCTCTCAGGCTCTGTTTGCAGAGGGGGCAGTTGGGCCGGTGGTCCAGGCAGCGTTCGAGGCACTCCTTGCAGAAGGTGTGACCACAGGGTGTCGTCACCGGCTCGAAGAACATCCTGCAAAGGATGATCAGAGTCAATGGATTGCAGAGAGCAACAAAGGGAAAGGAGCACGGATAAGCTTGGCAGAGAGAGACTTTAATTAGCCCTTTAATTAGAAAGTCTGGGCTCAGACTGCTCGGCTTGCACAATGAGATAAGATGAGAACTGTTCCAGGCCTGAGCTCTGCTCCCCCTCTCTGCAGGGTCTCCATGGAGTCCCAGCAGACCCCATCAGTACACACATGGCACCCCTTGGTCCTGCCAAGGCTGTGATTCCCCAGACACCCCCAGTGGTGTGCAATCCAAAGGGCAGGGACAGGAAAGTTCCTCCTCCTCCCCTGCTCCAGGAGCAGAGCCAGCAGCAAGTACTCACATTGCTCACAGGTAGCTCCAGGATCAGAAATTAAATTAAGGTCTCGAGAAACCCCTGCCTCCTCCTAAACTGTTTTCTTCTTTCAGAAGAGACCCAAATTCACATAAGTCAGATCAGATGCAGCCTCAATCTCTCTCCCCTATGCACAGACCTGGAAAAAGCTGCCATGCAGGACCTTGACCAACTTGCATGTCTGGCAGTGCAACACCCACCCAGCTCTCTGCCAGCAGCCGCTTGCACAACTGCTCCACATCCTGGGACACACCAGGAATAACAGCCTGGTTTCAGCATGCCCTGTGGCAGTGCAACACCAGTCCCTCCCCAGCCCTGAGCCAGCAGACAAACACAGGCTCGATCCCATTCCCTTTTCCCCCTGCACCAGGCAAAGAGCTCAGAAATGCTCCACTCTAGGTCTGCAATATCCCCATCATGGAGGGAATTTCCCTGGGCAACACCTTCCTGTCCCAGCCTGCAGGTACAAAGGGCAGCCACTGAACATTTGACCCCACTGAACATCCCCACCTCCACATCTCTGTCCCAAGGGATACAGCCCCAGTGATGCTGCACCCTGAGACAGGGTGATCTGAGCTCCTGCAGCCTGGCAGGGTGTCCCATGGCCCTGCCTTCCCCTCCTATCTGTACCAAAACCTACATGTCAGCAGTTCTCAGGACTGAGCTTGTATTAAGATGTGAAGAAAGATGCACACCAGTAAAGAACCCCCAGCAGGTGCCAATGCTTCATCCTAAAAGCTCTCCTGCAGGAGAACTCACCGTATGCAGAGGGAGCACTCCAAGTCAGATATGCTCAGTGACTCCCCGAGGCATGGCTGGCTACACTTTGCTGCTGCTGTTTCCTCCTTGTTATCTAGTGGTAAAAGAGAAGACAATCCCCCATTTCAATATAGGAAATTAATCTTTGCTTTCTGACCTCCTTCTGAGGCATAACTGCCCCACAAAGTGCTTTGAAAGTGTTGAAGAAAAACAAAACCACTAGGAAATGCAACATAAATCCCTCTATTAACCCATCCGTGTTCATCCAGAGCTGGTGTGTCAGTGGGTCTCATGGTACTTGGTAGAGAAAGGTGGTATTTCCTCCTTTTGCAGGCAGGGAAACTGAGGCACTGGGCAGCAAAGTGGCCAAAAAAGCTCCAGGAGTCTCTGGAGACCTGCCATCACTGAGCCATCACTGCTTTATGCAAACCCAGGTATGTGGCAGCCAGCTGGCTGGACACTGATGGCAAGTTAATGCTGATGGAGGTGCTGCTTCCCCAGCTCATGGCATGTCCTGTCCCCCACCCAGAAATTTAATCTAAACCAAAACCATCTAAACCCATGGAAACCAAAGAAAGCCTCTCCCTGACTCCACACTGGGAACAAGTGATGACTGGCTTTAGCAAGAACTTGTCACCAAGCTGGAGCCAAAGGTTTGGTGTAAGTTCACCTTACAGGAAGATCAGGTGGATCCTCCCCACGTGCATGAGAAGCAGCAAATGTCCTGGCCATTCATGTGCCCCTGGGATATGTGTTTGTTGGGCTGGACACAGTGCAAGCACCAAGTTTTCTGTGCCACAATGGATTTCAAACAAATATTTTGCATGACACAACATTGTGGTACCTTTGGTGACACTCACCCAACAACCACTGGCGCTGACTCTCTGCCAAAGTCTCCGGTTCTTGCCCTTGTCCCGGCTGGGAAAGGGTGGCTGTGTCCTGGCTGTGCTCAGACCCAGCATCCCCTCGGCCACCTGCCAGCTCTCCTTGACCCTAGGCACAGCAAGATGAAACTGAGCCCAAACCCTCTTGTCCCTCTGAATGCACAGCCCCATCTGTCCCACCGAGCCCCATGGCACCGAGAGGCTGCTGTACATTAACACCTCACATCTGCAGGACAGCACGAGAGAGGCCTTCAGGCATTGCTGCCCATCACATGGTTAAAACATGAGCTCACTCTGTCCAGACCTACCAACTGCTATCTGGGTGTATCTGAGCCCATTTTCTGAATTCCCTCCTCTCTCCAAGTCTGCTAAATTTGTTTACAGAAGGCAGAGTAAAATGCAAGCTTCTTTAACAGCTGCTAACAGTCTGAACTATTCTCAAATGTGGATTTTAGATGAAAAAAATTGAAACTCACTTTTTGGGTTTTTTTCTCCCTGAATGTAGTGAGATGAATGTAGAAAGTCTCCTCTGTTTCCTGAGTCCCCACGCATCAGCCCTGATGATACCTGCTCTCCCACCCTCCACCAGCTGCAGATTCTCATCCCAGCTCACAACCAGGTAAGCATGGCTACATGTCCTGCACAACCTCCCCTTATCACACCTCCTTTCCCATCACTGGGCAACTGGGATGTCCCAGAGGGACGTTAAGTCTCCTTGCAGACTCAGATATTGCAGGCTCTTACCTGAGCTTGTGTGGAAGATGGGAGTGCTGGACTCCCTCCATCGACCTGGGAACCAGCTGAGCTCAGGTGAGCATCACCCAGGTGTGCAGCCGTGCATGGCTGAGCAGCATCGGCTTCCATGATGATCTGCAAGGACAAAGCAAGGGTTGAGGGATGCTAGGAGGAAAAAGCAAGGAGGTGGGAGGGCTGCCAGGCTCCCTCTTTTCCCCAAAGCACCCTTCCGCTCACTGCAGGAGGTGTCTGTGCTGGCTGAGCACTCAACACTGTGCTGGTTGAGTCCTTCAGGGGACAGGGACATCTCCCTGTGGGATGTGAGAGCACAGGAACATGGCAGAGCCCACACACCTTCTCCATCTCTCTCCGAGCTGGCTGGAAATGGGGACTGAGTGCCAGGCAGTGTTCCCACGCCAGCAGGGCTTCGGCTCTCTGCCCCATCTCCAGGAGCACCTTCCCTTTCCTGAAGAAGGCCTGCAGAGCAGAAAAAAACATGTGGTGACTATGAGACCGTGACCAGCTGAGCATGTGCCCCTTCAGCTCCTGTGCCAGCCCCAAGGGAAAGTCCCTTTGCCTCCTGCCTGCTCCCATCCCAAGCCAAAGCACCTGGACATGTCACTGCTGCCCTGATTAGATCTGCCTAAAAAAACACCAAGACTCTCCAAAGTGCAGCAGTTGCAAAAGCCAAGCCTAGGGAGAGTTGGAGGAGTGAAGGATGGACACGGTGCCACACCTCTCCTGTGAGAACAGCACAGCACCTGCCACCTTGATTAGCAACCCAGTGGGTCTGTCAAGTGCATTTCTGAGCAGGATGAATCCAATGGAGAACTGAGGAGAGGGGAAACTGCTCCTGTGCAGTAAGATCTGGCTCCAGGCAATGTGGCCCTCACTCACCTCGGGCTCTCCAGGCTCAGCCCTGCACACGGCGTCCAGGTCCTCCAGTGCCTGTGGACACTGCCCCAGTGCCACCAACGCCTCTGCCCGGCACAGCCGCAGGGAGCTGGAGTCCAGGGCTGCAAAGAGAGATGTGGGCACTCGTGACATGAGCCCTGGTGGGGCACTGGGGCTGGATGAGGCTGGGGAGAGGCCACCACAGGGGACAGTCCCTGTGCCACTGCCTCACGCTGAGCACAGCCTGGTCCCGCAGTGCTCTTCATCAGGAGACACTGGCTTTGTAAGACTCTGCAAGGAAGTTATTTCCCCTAAATACCCAGTTTTAAATTGTTTGAGGCTCTTCCCTTTGTTTTTCCCCCATCTCCCCTAAACACCCTCAGCCAAGAGGCCCCACCACTGCCTCAGGGCTCAGCCATGCTGGGATCTGGGCTTTCATCCATCTTTTTGGGATGCAGCAAAAAAGCTCTACCATACACGTAGTCCCTACAGGGCTGTGGCCACAGCAGGCTCTGTGATGTGACTCACCCAGCAGAGTCACAATAACATGTTACCAAACAGGACTGCAGTGTTGGATACCTGAATTCCCAGACCCTCCTGGCTGTCACTGCTCTCCTGAGGCAGATAAGAAGCCAAGAAGGGTGGAAGTATCTGCCTGCACCACATGACCTGGGGTTTCCAAGTATGAGAAAAGGCTGAGATTTCCCAAAACTGAGGAAGAGAACTGAGGATCCAGTTCCTTATCAGGAAGATGTCACTGATGGGACGTTAGGGTGCTGGGGGGGCACAGGTCCCACAGACATTTCTAGTCATGACACCAAGCATTACATGCTCCTGCCCTTTCCTAAAAAACTGGCAGTGAGATCCTCTTCTTTCCTGCCTCAGAAAACCACATAAAGACCTTCCTTCCTATCAGCACTGCCAGTGGCAGAATTGGGCTGGGGGATGTTGGGGAGAGTGAGGAAGCAGCACCCCAAGAGCCCACACTCATGGAGTAACCAGGTGTGGTAATGTTTGTGGGTTTGAAATGCACAGATGCCCAGACCCACCCCGTTATATCACAGCTCATGGAGGTGACCTACATCCAGTGCAGTGCTGGTGTTCCAGCTCAGGTAACAGGTCTGTGCATCCAGCCCTGCATCCCCCCAGCTCTGAGAATCAGCTCAAAGCTGCTGAAGGCTGGGGTTGAGGACTTGTTCCTTCCTGGTCCATTTGGGGAGGCCTTCAGTGTCATGCAGGTCCCCTCACTGGCTCCCAGTTGTTCCCTGTGGGATGATGGTAGGTCCAGCACAGGTAACATGTGGTGGCCCTGCAGGATGCTGGCACTGAAGCCAGCCTTGTATCATAAATTAGGCACCATTTGCAGGCACTGCTGCTGCATTTACTGTGGCAAATGTGGTGTGGGCAACATCACCTTGCTGAAGGGCCAGGAGCTCTCTCAGGGGCAAGCTGGGTCCCTGGGCCTGGCTGGCAGCTGATCAGCAATCAGCAGGAAACATCACTGTTGATGATGTCTCTCCTGCACTTCCAAACCCGGCAGCATTTCCTCCTGGCCCGGTTCAAACACGGTGCTGATGCAGCTCTGCCAGCAAACTGCAGGTCAGGACTGGCAGCTCCATGACAGCTGGGTGCAGGAAGCATCTGCCCACTTCCCTGCCTGCCTCTGCTGTCACCATGCCCAGGCACCCACCACTTCTCATCACAGAGGAGGAAACTCTGCCATGGCTATTGCCTCCTTGTCCCCATGCCCAGCATGGAGCACAGTGAGACTTTGCTCCCTGCCTGGTGTCACCCCAAGCCAGAGAGCAGCAGAGCCAGGCACAGCCACTCCTGCACCAAAAGCTGCACTGGCCATGCTGAGCTGTGCAGCAGAGCAACACCTGGTCCCTGGGAGCTCATTTTCCTTTATAACATTAGCCCAGACCTTAGGGCTTGAGTGAGGAAACACAGGAACTTGCTGCTCAGTACCCCGTCCCACAAGCACCCATCCAGAGATGAAATATCCCAGCCCCTAATGCGTAGGGATGAAGAAATAGGTACAAAGTCTAGAGGCTTATTTTCCATGTGGGCAAACCTATTCAAACATTTGCACAGCCCAGCAATAAAGCGAGGGATTTGGCAAAAAAAAAAAAAAAACAAAACACCCCAGATGTGTAAAACAGGGCAAGGAATTCTGCATTTCTCTGCTGCTGCAGCTATTTTTGATCTATGATATCATTACACACCAGGGCCATCAGCCAGCTGGCAGCCTCAGAGACTCGCCAGCCTCCACGCTCCAGGCATGTCAGAGGGCCTCCTGTGCTACGCATTTCAGTGCATTTTTCTGCTGTTCACTCAGAAAGAATGAAGATAAAAAGTTGACAGTTTATTTCCACCCAAGCAAAGCGAGCTGCTCTGCAGGGTGGGCTGAGCAGGGCACTGCAAACTGGCCTATCACACCACACTGAACCACAAATAAAACATCCCCATGGGTCAAACATTTATCAGTGGTTCTTTTCCAAAGTGAAAGGCAGCCCATAAAAAATTGTGCAGCTGAAAGCTGGCTGCAGGAGCTGGAAAACACATCCTGAAAGCACCACCCACGTGGCTGAGCCTGGCAGCCCCAGCAAGCACAGGTTCACTGGAGCTGAGGCTGTGACTGCAATTTCCTTGTTGCCCTCAGCCAGACTTTCCTGTCTTTCGGGGAACAGAACGTGCAGGAACAGTGAGGACAGAGTTTGCAATGTTTCCTCTTTATACTAACAATGGATTTTTAAAGAAATGTGTAATTGTATACCCCAACCAGGCAAAAGCCTGGCAAATGAGTACTAGAGAAGTGTGCATGTGCCTTTACTCTGAAGGAGGGTGTGCAGGGAGAGACGGATGCCTCTGGAGGTTGCATAAAAGGACCTGTTCTCTGCTGCCAACACCAGGATCGACCGGTCCGCTCAGCCCTTCGTTTCCAGGCTTACCCTGAACCTCTGGCACTTGTCTCGCAGCAGGCGATGAATAAGAGCCTTCGCTGCCGGAGGAGAGCTCAGTGCTGTCATAGAAACGCCGCGGAGAAAGGAAATTCTGCCTCCGTCGCCACAACCCCCTGCTCCAGACACACTGTATAACCCCTTTTACTTACTTTCCAAGAAATCCACTTACAGCCACATATTAAAGCAGATCAAACCCCACCCCCCTCCCCGGGCCCGATCCTGGCCCTGCAGACAAATGTCTGGCCAGAGCCGGCTGCAGAAGGGGCCGGGCCGGGCGCTGACCTGCACGATGGGGCTGGCACAGGAGCTCCACCGAGGCTGTGTCCTCGCCAGGCTCTGGAGGAGAACGTGTCCATCGCGACTGGACAAGTCCCAACTACTTTACATAATGGCCACCCCCTGGGCACAGCTCTTCCTCTGACCCCGAAATACTGCCGGGCTGCAAGATGTGAGCGTCTGCTGCTCTTTCCTCTCCAGAAGCACGTGGCCGATGGGGCACAGCCGGCGCGCCCCGGCCGCGGCCCTGGCAGGGGATGAGCGGCGCAGTTTGTCGGGCAGCCCATCGCTCCCAGCACCTCGGGTCATCCGCGGATATGGAACAAATGCCCAGCAGCTGCGTTCCGCCTCCCTATACCCATCCCCACCAGCCCTGCCTTACAACACTTCCAGCTTCCCACGTCTTCCAGCTCTGGACCGTGTAGGCTCGGAGCGCACTGAGCTGCAGGGACACGGTGACCTACATTGTTACCCACATTGGAACTCGCCTGGTGCAAGAGCCCAGCCCGTGCATCCCCGTCTCTCGGGCTGCTGGGCTGGCCCCTCGCAGCCCGCACCCCACCATCCGCACTCCCAGCCCCCGAGCCCGGTGGTCCTTACCCAGCTCGACCCCTCTCTGCGCCATCCTCAGCGCCTCCCGCGCGTCCCCGCGGGCGAGGCGGTCCCGGACGCGCTCGGCCAGCCCGGCCAGCCGCCGCTCCCGCGGCACGCATCGCTCCAGGATCCCGCACAGCACCACGCTGCACCTCGCCGCCCCGATGCCCAGCAGCTCCAGCCGCTCCTGGCACAGCGGGCAGCGGGACGGCCCGGCCCCGCCGAGGCACGGCTTACAGAAGGAGTGACCGCAGGACGCGGTCACCGGCTCCCAGAGGAGCAGGCGGCAGCAGGGGCAGCGCAGCAGGTCCGGCCCGAGGGGCTGCCCGGAGGGGCTCTCCCCGGGCGGAGGGGAGCTCGGGCTGGAGGGGCCGCTCATGGCGGCAGTCGGGGGAGCTGTCCCTAANCGCCCCGGCCGCGTTTCGTAACGGAGCCCGCGATACCGGGGGCGCCGCGGCGGGCGGGGGACCCGGGCCCGGCGGGGAGTTGCTGTGCGGGTGGGCACCGACCCCCCAGCCGGGATGCAGGGGTGCTGGGGGCTCCGCTACCGATTCCCCGGAGCCGGGAGGCGGGGATGTTGCGGGGCTCCGGAGCAGCCGGGGTGCGGGGTACGAGACGGGCACCGGGTCTGAAGCCGTGCGCCGGGCGGAGGAGAGCTCTGCACCAGATGGGCGCGGGGTCCCAGGGCGTCTGGGGCACCCTGAAGCAGGACCAAGGTGCAGAGTGCTGGGGGTGTTTCGGGGTGCCCCAGAATGGGGCCAGGGCAATTTGGAGCCACCCACGGTGCAGGCTGCCTGGGGTATCCGGGGTGCTATGGAGCAGGGCTGGGGCACAAGTCCTGGGGGACGCAGGGTGCTCTGTGATGGGGACTGGAGGGTGGGATGCTCCAGAATGGCTGGCACAGGGTACCTGGGGTCCCTCAGCTGCCTGCGGCTCTCCAGAGTGGGAGTGGGGTGCTGGCTGTTGCGGTGCTCCGGAGCAGGGCAGGCTGGTGGGGCTGGGTTGCACCAGATGCCTCTTTGCATTACCCTTCATGAAAAGCCATCATGTTTGGGGGCAAAGGGGCATTCCTCCGATATACACGGGAAACTGCGTCTCCTTCAGATGCTCTGGTTACCCAGAACTGAGTGACTTCAGACCTTGTATGTGGACAATCCCCTTCCCACTCACAGACCCCCAGGATGGGCTCGGTGTCACAAGGGAGATGCATCCCCTCACCACACAGCCATTCAGCAAAAAGTCAGCAGCTCTTGCACAGCAGGTGCTGAGAAAAACAACTGAAATCTGGCAGCTCTGGAGCTTAGTAGATCGGAATTTATATAAGGATGATGCACATCCCCCAAGGGCTCATTTGTGTGTCCCCAAAAACAATCCAAACCCACGCACACACTGGCAGGGCTGCTCAGGGAGGGAGATCACCAGCGGGACGTCAGTGCTGGTGAAACCCGTGCTGCACTGAGGGAGTGGCTGGCGGAGGTTTGGGCTGTGGAGCAGGTTTTGTTTCCAAATCTATTGCAATTGCATTAAACGGCTCGTAAGTGGTTTTAAAAGCTCAACAACTAAGCATTTTATGTGGGCTTGATAGGCTTTATTGCTTTCTCCGTTATCTTTTTAAGTGATCCCTCCAGACTGGAGAAATCTCAGGTGACATTTGGTAACACTGCCTTGAAAAGCTGAGCATGGCATTGGGGGCACTGGTCATCCTGGGAGCATTGGAGTCTGTCTGGGACTCTGCCCAGCAGGGGACATTTTCCATGTCCCCATCGGCAGGGTCAGTCTTTAGCTCTCCCCCTCCCTCCCCACCCCACCTCAGAGGACCTTGCGCATCCCTTCCCCCAGCAATTCTCCTGTGGGTATTTTTCAGGTGGACAAAGCTGATTCACATCAAACACTCTCCTTTCAATGTTTTGTTCTCACCATGGCTTGTTTTTCCACCAAAACCTGGCTATTGACTAAAAAAAAAAGATTGCCACCAGGGGAGGTCTCACCAGTTTTGCCTCCAGTTTACTCCTCAAGATGAGCATGTTCCAGGCTCATGAGCCATTAAATTATGGTGATTTTAGCTACCACAGCCAACACTGCAGCAAAGTGCACAATAACCTGTTTGTGTGGCTCAGCCTGGGAGCAGCAGCCCTTTGCCAGGGGCAGCTGCTGTCAGGTGAGGCGCACAGCATCTTTCATCACCCCAGCCAGTTCCTCTGGGAGACACCGGGCTGTTCGCCTGGGACCTGCCTCATTCTTTCCCTCACCTCCTGATTCACTCCTCAACCTGTGTGGGCTCTCCAGCGCCTCACAAGCAGAGCAGACGTGCTGCTGCTTTGCATAATACAGTTTAAAATCAATCAACCACGACACACGAGGCCATGGCAAACCAGGCTTCATTAGCACCAGTGTGCAAGAACATTTTGTTTTCTTCAATCTGTCCAGAGCTGAGCTGGTTCAGAGCTCCGAATGCTTTCTCTTGTCACTGCCCTGTTTGTGCTGACTCAGTACATAACTGAAAAAGAAAAAAAAAAAAAAAAAAAGCTTAAATGCTTAATGCTAACCATTCTGCTGGCCAGATGAGAACTTCACGTGTTGCATAACACAGGACAGAGCACAGTGTGTGTAGGAACTGTTTGCAAAGCACAACAGGATTTTTATTTTTTTTCAGTTTAGAGGTGGGAAATATCCCAGGGTCAGTGCAGGGTGAGGAGTTCCAGGTGCTGCTGCAGCTCCTCCTCTGGCTCCCAGCCACATGTCTGGTTGTGCTTCGGCTCTAGCACAGCCTCATTAATGTGGTCCAGACCGCTGACAGCCCAGCATGGGGATCAGGGATTGCACACCAGCTGTGTTTGCTCATTTTTAGTGCATAAATATTTGTTGCAAGCATCGACACTTGTTTTTGACACATTAGGGTTTAAGGAGTGGCTCTGAGGTGACAGCACCTTCCCAGTGTTGCTGTTTTTTGTTCAGAGAGGAGGCCTGCGTGCTCCCGAGGGTGTCTTCAAAGGCACCACAAGCACTCGTAAACAGGAACATGCCCCCTGACTGTCATGACCCCTTTTCCACACTGCTATCCCTGCTCTACCCACCAGCTTCCTCCAGCACCATCAGACCTGAAAGTCCTGTTGCACAGAGGTGAAACAAGTTCTCCCATTTCTAAACCCGCAGGAGGAGGAAAGCGTCAGTCCCAGCCGAGGAGAGGGAGTGCTGCTATCAGCAAGGGCCACACTGGGCTCACAGTGGCGTGCCCAAGTGCCAGGCAGCCTGCTGGGTGACCAGGCAAAGAGCCTCAGCACCTGTGCAGACACACTTGTGCCCCAGCAGTGCTGCACCTGGATTCTGGCTCTACCAGCCTTGAGAGTTGGCCTAAGGAATTATTTTTACACCTCAGTACGTGCATATAACGTGCAGGGAGTTATTTGCATCATGCCCCCTGCCCCCTGCCCCTGCTAAAACCTGTCAACAAACACATCAGCTTCCTGGAATTTTTTCTTTCTTTCTTTCCATCATAGTATTTCTAGATCCAGGATGTTATTCAACCACCAGGTTTCCCTATTTGCCACCTGGAAGCAGGTGGTGTGGGAGACTCTTTGTCCTGAGCTCATCTTTTATAACCTTCACCTTTGCTCTCAGGTCTCTGTGTGCAGTTAGGGGAGCTGCTGCAGGCCTGGTTTTCTCTTGGCAGAGGCAGGCAGATTGCCACAGTGCTCCGTGAGGTTTGGGATTCGAGTTCTGTGCTGTGCTGACCAGGCACTGGGCAGGGAGCAATCATATAAATTACATGGTATTGTTCCCAAGTCCTGAAACTCTGCTGCTTGAGTGCCTGGAGAGATCCCGACTCTCAGTACAGAGGATCAGATGTAAACAGGGTCTGGCAATTAAGAAAACTTTAATATTTTTTCCTTCTGACTCATGCAGGCTTTGCCTGAGGCAGCATCATTCCTAGAGAAATGAGTTGACTTTCACATGGATTGGTGGGACAGAGAGCTGCAAAGTAACATTATCTCATTGTTCATGTAACTAGGCTTATGCCTGAACTCCTGGAAACTGGAGAGTCACAGCAGGAGAGCCCAGATTCGTATCTGGCTCATTTCAGTCTCTGGAGCCAAACATCTTAGCAAAGAGGTTGGCAGAACATTATCACTCAGTCTTGGAAGCAAGTCCCACATAAAATAGATGGAGATGTCTTTTTCCACAGCATGGGCACACCACACACCTTTGAGGAGAGAATACAAAACCAGATCAGAACTGTCCCCATTATCCTGGGGGGAAGCCCTGGGAGGGGTGACAAGACCATGGGTTGTGGTGCAGAGTGCTGTAGGCTTGCCTTGATGCCTTGCAATTGTTTCATTGGTATTTCTATTGAAGCTGAAGATCCTCCATCTGTAGGAGTTCCCAAGGAGGAGCCCAAAGTCAGGAGGGCTTGTTCAGCACCACCTAAATCCATGGATAACATAACAGAGTGATTAAAGGAGGAAAAGTCACAACAAGCCCAATCCCTGAGGACACCTTTACATTGCAGCAAGGTCCACCACTTCCAAGAAGATTGGTGTCCAGAGGGAGCTGCATCCCAGTGGGCCAGACCTGGAGGTCACATCACCCTCTAAATCTTCGGATGGGGAGAGTGGATTTGTAATCAGCCTTTACTGCAGGGTCAGACAGAAGTTGCCAACTTCACAAGCTGCTGTGTGTCCATGTGCCTGACCTGTGGCCGGGGGTGACGCCGTGGTGGCCCATCACTGCAGCTGGGGACTCGCCAGCTGCCCTGCCCCACTCACTCACCAGCTCCCGTGGCCTTGGCTCCTTGCCTCAGCAAGAAGCGAGTACGTGCCGCCTCCCTCATTTCTTCCTTTCTCCATTTTTCCTGTGTAGCTCCCCCCCACCTGGCAGAGATGCCAGCAGGGCTGGCGGGCACCCAGTGCTGCCGTTTCGCTCTGCCAGAGGAGGCTGCAGGTGGCAGCGGGCGGGCTCTGCAGTTGGCACAGCCTGCTCTGCAGGGATGCCTCTGGGCTGTCAGGCCAGATCCAAGGTCTGACTTCCTCATCCTCTGCCCTGGTCCTTCAGCTCCAGCATCTCCACCACCCCTATGTGTCCTTCTTGGTGAGCACAGAAGAGCTCTTGCAAAGCCAGTGGCTCAATTCCATCCAAAAGCTGTGTCTGGCCGTGTGGAGAAGGAAGCACCTTGAAGTCTCGGGGAGAAATGCAGAGGGCTGTCAGGGTCTCCCTGCAGTTTCCCCTCCCCTCAGCCAGACAGAATGAAGCCCTAAACATGCCCTGGGCTGGATTTCAGGCAGGATGAGCAGGCCTGTGTCTCCCCCACAGTTATAAATAGCTGCCTGTGGGCTCCTGGCCTGTTCGCAGCAGTGGTGGCCTGGGCAGAGCTTTTTGCTCAAGGAGCAGACAAATATTTCTGTCTGTGCCTTTTTGTTCCACAGGCTGGCTCGCCTCCACCTCTGCTGCACTTTGAACAGCAGGTGAATCATGTTTGGGTAAGCCCGTCACCACGCCGCCGCCAGCTCCTCCTTTCATAACGCACAGACGTCACAGCTTTTAAAGAGGTCAAGTTGTTAGCACTCAGAACATTTGCCACCCAGAAACCTGTCCTGGTGGATCTGCCAGAACAAATTGAAGGTTTTCCTTCGCAAGAAGCCTGGCACCATTCCACTGTGGGTTTTAGGAAGGTATTGCAGTGAGGTTTGGGGAGTAAGGAGCCTGCTCTGCTCTTCTGAAAGAGCAAATGCAGAATCCTAGAGAGGTTTGCAGGGGAGAGAAAGGTGCTGGGAAAGATGTGTATCCTTAGCATCATTTTTATGAAAATCAATCCCAAGAATAAAGCTCTGCTATAACTTTTAGCTGCTAATTAACATAGCAAAGAGTCTTAATTTACAGATATTCAGAATGAAGGGATAAGTTGTAGAACAATCTCTGTGCTGCAGCACAGAGAGGAGCAAGTCTGAGTGCTGTGCAGGAAGCAGGAGCATGGATTTCACCTTCCAAAACACCCTTCACTTGTATGACTCCAGTTCCATTTGGGTTTTGCTTTTCTTCTTATTCAGCTCAAAAATAGAAGAGTGGTTTCATAGGAAACCTCTGCCCAGCACTCTGCAGAGATTAGCAGATCATAAGCAGGGCTGCAGGAATCAGCTTTTCTGGGAAAGTCAGGATTTTTAACTGTTTCCATTTTTTAGTAGAATGAAAAAGCAGCTTGAAATTTTCCATGAAAAAGGTCACTTGGGAACAGAGGAAAGATTTCTTTTTGAGCTCTACCTTAGAGAGCCTTGTTTCTCTAATAGGACACTTTATATAATAAAGCCCCTAGATGCAAGATGAAAAGTCTCATCGCAAAATAAAAGTCCAACCTTTCTCTTCTGAAATTGTTGTCATTTACAGAAAAATGCCTTTATTTGGGGGCATCTCTGCATGAAATGGTATAGGAAACAATTCTTTTTCCACATCTAAACTCTCTCTGCATCTGTGCTGCTGTGAGGCCCCAGACAGCCACGTGCTGTGCAGGATCCCTGCAGGCACCCCCAGATGCTGTGAGCAGGGGCAGCACAACCCCTCCTGCTCCCCGAGAAGCAGCCAAAGTTATTATATAAATTTGTGTAAACAAGACTTGCTTAAGTAACTCCACGGCTGCCAGTTCCTCTTGCTGGTCTTCTTTTCCTCCTCCACCCCTCCAGAGCCTGGTGTGATGGGCATTTGGCCCAGCTCTGTGCTCCATGCTCCTCTCCCAGCCAGCTGAAGACACAGCAGCTCCAAGGAACCCCTGGTTGAACCTCGCAGATGCTTCAAGCAAAGGAGGGGGTTAAAACACCCTGGTGAAGTCAGACTTCAGGCCCAGCAGTGCTTGGGCAGCTGCTGGCTGGCACATCTGTGGGCAAACACCCATCTCAGCACACTGAGGTCCTGCTGGGGGACATGTCCCTCAGGAGAGCCACTGAACTGCTTTGACTGAAGGTCCTCAGCATCCCCAAAAGCCAGATGCTCCACCTGCCTTTTGCCTCCTCCACTAAGTGTTTTTAGAGCCCTAATCCCCATGGCTGGCACGAATGTTTGTGCTGTATGCCCATTCACATTGCCTGGCTTCAAGCCAGGGCTGGGATGCAGTGAGGAGTTAGGGACACCAGGGAACATGAAATGGTTTTCACCTCCACAACTTTTGGACCAAACTTGGCCAGCTCTATGAAGGCAGGACAAGGGCACAGAGGGGAGAGAGCTACGCGCAGGGCGAGGTGCTGAAGGCAGGATGGAGAAGCTTGGCTGCCAGAGCAGATGGCTGCATGTTCACACAGCCAGTCCCTGGGTGCATTTGGTGCTTTGCCCTCGTGCCACAGGGATCTGGCTGCACGTGCTGTATTTGCAGAGAGCTTGGTGCAGTGGCCTGACTGTAAAACACGAGCAGCAAACAGGAAGACTTCTCCTGGCTCAGTGCTCACATCACCCAGCACTGCAGGGAGTGCCCAACGCTGGCCCTGAGCATGTGAAGGTCCTGAGATTTGGGGCAGCGTGAGGACATGGCTGTGGGGTCAGCTGCAGACAGACATTTGCAGGCATTTTAGGAGCTGGGGCATAAGGCACAGGGGACAGTTTCAGGGCTTTTAGATTAAGTACCTGTCAGCTGGAAAGGAGAATCCCATTCCAGTGAGATGCAACACCTCAGCTCCAGCTGAGCATCTACAGGCAGGCTTGACCTCAGAGTCTGGCACACCATGCTTGAAAGGTTTCCAACCTTTATCTTGGAAAGCAAAGGCAAAGCCTCTCCTTTTCATGTCCAAACACTGAATTTATTCCAAGATATTCCCATCCTTTAGTAGCATGGCCTGAGGGGACTGTAAAATTCTGCAACTCCATCTACTTGTGCAAGAGTCCTGTGTACTTGCACAGAGGGAAAAGTAAAATATGTAAAATAACCCCACGCAGGATTCTTTTACCCAAGAGTTCATGAAGCAACAAGGCAGTTAAAATCAATCCTTTCCTGCTGAAGCCAAATCAGCTCACTGAAACCCAGTTTAGCTTTTGGGGTTGTTTGTTTTTCCCATCTTCGTGTTTTCCCTTTAATCTTTGTGCTGGATAATTAAGACAACATTCCTCAGCATCTTTCCTGCTGTTTGTTGTGCTTATACAAGAGCCAGCTGCATTTGTTCCACAGAAAGAACATCCAAAGCCACATTCTGTGGTTTCAAGTAAAATCCTCCACGGTGTTGACTTTTAATCTTGGGTTTGCCTGAAATCTGCATTAGTCAAGGAAATACTCATAAAAATAGACTCCTTAAGGAAAACAAAACAAGGCAGCAACACAGCAGGGAGAGCTTATGCTCAAGTTTGCATTGAAGTTTTTATTGATGGTGAGACTTCTGGGCTTGGCCTAATACTGCCGGCAGCAGCAGTGGATCGGGGTGCCGGTCCTGTGTCCCCCTCCAAGTCCCTTTTGCTGCCGGCTGGACCCGGGTCCCCGCAACGCTCACGGTTCCCGCAGCGCTCCCTGCTCCCGGTGCTCTCCCTGCCCCCGGAGCGCTCCTTGCTCCTGGAGCGCTTCCTGTCCCCGGTGCTCTTCCTGTCCCCGGTGCTCTCCCTGTCCCCGATACTCCCTCCCTGTCCCCGGTGCTCTCCCTGTCCCCGATGCTCCCTCCCTGTCCTCGGTGCTCTCCCTGTCCCCGATGCTCTCTCCCTGTCCCCAGTGCTCTCCCTGTCCCCGGAGCGCTCCTTGTTCCTGGAGCGCTTCCCGCTCCCGACGCTCTCCCTGCCCCCGGAGGGCTGCGGGAGCCTTACAAAACAGCCGGGCGGTTATGAAACCCGTGGCCCCGCTGCCCGACATCTCATTCCCGGTAGATGGCGGTGCCAGCTCATTTTTCCCAATTTTTCCCACGTTGTTGGTTTTTTTTTTTTTTTTCCTGGCGCCGCGCCCGATGCCAGCCCCCGGCAGCTGCGGCGGGGCTGGGGATGAACAGGCGCGGCCCCTGCGCTGGGGTCAGTGCTGCGAAAAGAGAGAGGTTTGTCGGGGTTTTGCCCCCTATAACTGCTTTGCGTCTGTTTTTGATAAATTTGAAATCAGTTTTAACAGCTCAGCACAGCACCAGGCGTCTGTCCCCGCTCATGCTGCTCCATCCAACAACAAACGGCGTGGAGGGCACAGGGAGGATGCTGGTGGTGCCAAATCCGGAGGGGCTGTGTAGAGCCAGGCAGACAGAGCCCCCCTGCATTTCTCTCCAGACTCTGTCACGGTCTTGTACAAAACCTGCTCAGCCAGGTCCCAGCTCCCCACCTATTATTGCCTTTCCTTGAGAGTTTCCTTTTGCAGAGGGACAGATAGCACTGGGTAGCCAGTGTGACTGGGTGAATAAATAGCATTTCTCTTTGGAGATCACAACATCTTTATTTGGCTAAGAGTGGCCCAGTTGCCCTCCAGCACAAGCTGCCATTTCCATCTCCACCTCCTCGGCGTGCCCAGGGCGTGTGCTGTTGCTCCAGCACGGAAAGACTAATCCTTGTCTTCCTTCTCATCATCCTTGGCAATGCCTTGGTCCTGGGGCAGGAACAGAAAGAAAAGGGACAGCATGTGAGGGGAGTGCTGAGTGTCCCATCCCAGGTGTTTGGTAGCATCCACACTGGGGTTTGTAGGTGCAAACCCCACAAGGCTGGGGTGCAAGGGGGAGCCCAGCCCCAGCATGGAGCTGGGGGTGAGGTTACCTCCTCCAAGTCACTGTCAGAGCTGCTGCTGCCCCTGTCCTCGTCCCCATCTCCCTGCTGGGGTGAAGAGAGAGGGACAAGCATCACTGGGAACCCTGGCACTCTTTGCTGTTCGAGCCAGAGCTTCAAGTCAGAGAGACTCCTGCTCCTGTGGGTGTCTAGAGCCAGGCTTGGCACCACTGCTGCTGCTGTGGAACCACGTGTGACCATGGCACCACGGAGCCCTCCAGAGCCAAGAGCAAGGATTTCACTGTGTGTGCAGTGCAGGCAGCATCGCTGTCCACACCAGCATCCCATTTGGAGAGAAAAGGAAGGGAGATCTAACTAGGAATGTTGGGAGCAAAGAGACAGCCGTCTCTCAGTGGAAAAACCATGGACACTGTGATTTCTAGGCTGTGGACAGCATAGCTCCATCTGCTGCAGGTGTGGGTTTGCCATGGGTCAGACGTGGCTTCCCTTTACAGCCAGGATGTAAATGGTTCTGCAGAAAACTCCACCATTCCCCTACCTTTTCTTCTTCCTTCTTCCTCCTCCTTTGCTTCTCCTTCTCTTTTTCTCCCTCAGTCTTCTCCTTTTCTTCCTCCTCTTTTTTGTCCTTCTCCTCTTTCTCCTTATCTTCCCGTCCAAACCCTGCAGCAGGGCACAGAGGAAGGTTCATTGCCAGCGTGCAGCATCCAGCACACACAAACCCTGCAGGTGCCCCTGGGCCCACACCAGACACTCACATTTCAGGATTGTCGACATTTCACCAAAGCCAAAGAGCTCTAGGGCACGAGACAGTCACACCTACAGAACAGAGAGCAACAAGAGAGTGGAGGAAGGTGAGTTTTTCAGGGATCAAAACGCCTCCCTTGAACATTCTGTTTTTACAGAGGCCCTGTGTAATTCCTACCCCCCAAAACAGCAGGGAAGGAGATCAGACAATCCATGGACTACACAAAAACCAAAAGGACCAGACCTTGTGCCCACCCAGGCAGCCCCCTCTGCCCAGGAAAGCAGCAAGTGGAGAGTGATGGAGGCAGAGAAACCTCAGGGCAAATGTGCAAGATGTCTTAACCTCCCACCGTGAGCAGGTGCAAATTACAGAAGTATTTCAAATTAAATGATGAAGAAACAATAAAGAGCAGGTGTGGGGGCTCCTAGGAATCCCCAGCAGAAAGGAAACCTTCCCTGAGGGACAGGGTGATGGCAGAGAGGGAGATGGAGACAGCAGCAAGCAGAGAAGAAGCCAAGAGCAAGGGTAAGAAAACTCCCAAGCATTGATTAGGTGCCTGAAAGGTGACAGATGAAAAGAAAGGAAAGGAAACAGCTTGCCTTAAAAACACCAGGCCCAAACAAAGCCTAAGAAATAGCCTGGGCAGGTCAAACCCTCCCTCTCATACACAAACTGGGCAGCAGGGGGGAGGGGATCAGTTCCCTTCTGCTCACTGGGAAGAGCAGATCTGCCTCTGCCGCAGCAGGTAATTAGGAAATAGTTTCTCTTCCAGCCAGTGATGGAGGGAGGCAGAATATTAATGCTTCCTTTTAATGGTTTTTAGCCACAAAATGACATCATCTGGTTGGTATTATTGGCCCTTTTGAAGGAGCCAGTTGCAGCCTCTGAGCTGATAACATTGACTTGTGTTTTCTGGGCAGGTTTTTAAACCCCCAGGATGCTGCAGGGGAGCAGGAAGCAGTGGGGTTTGGGGTGGCATTGGGGGAGAGGGAGTTTGGATGGGAAGGAAAGCAGTGTGAGAAGTGACTGATAGAAGATGTAATCAGTGCAAAGTTAAAATCTAATTAATAATGAACAGCAATCTAATTCATCACCGTAATTAAGAAGTGCAACTACTAATTGAAAATAATCACATTTTAATCTAAAATCATTAAAAATAATCAAACATTAACAAAAGAAAGGCAGCCCTGGGAAGGGATAGGAGAAGGTGTAGGTGATGCTCTGACCAGGTCCTGCTCACCAAAGCTGCCCCACAGCTCCCATGGTGTGCCCAGCCCCGAATCCATGAGGATGCCCCTGCCTTGTGCCTTCACTGCCAGAGGGGAGCAGTCAGGGAAAGCACAGGGTACAGATAGGTACAGATAGGGAAGGCACAGAGGTGGACATCAAGCTTTGCACTAGGAGATGGGCTACCACACCAAAGTCCAGCAGCCAGGGCTGGGAAGGGATGGCTCTGCCCCAACGCATGCCAAGAAATGCCTCTGTGAGGGGTTAAACCCCTTTAATTCCCCCTTGCACTGCTACCTCTGTGCCTGGGGACCAACCCTGCTGATTTCCAAGAGATGGGGTGGGCTCTGACAAGCTCCTGTCTGGGGGGTGCCACCCAACATCCTGTGCAGCCCCTGCTGTGGGTGCTGGCTCCTGATGGCTGCCAATGCTCAGCTTTTTCTTATTCCATCCCATCCCATCCCAGACCAGCAGATCTAGTTTTACCTGTTCCTCTGGAGCCTCAGCCACCTCGCATTTGCACAGGCAGGTTTGCCTGCCCCAGATGAGCTGGTTTCCCAAAGCCCAGGCAGACAAACCAGCAAAACCCAGCAACCTGCTGATGGTCCCCACGGACCAGCTGCAATAGTCCATAGCCAAGCTGGGCACGAGGTGCAGCTGGATCAGACCTCTGGCTAACAGAGCAAATCTGTGTGTTCATACCCTTCTAGATGAAGCCTGACTGGCCTTACCCCCCCAGGCACAACAGGCTCACAGTGAGCCCACTCCCACCTCAGCCAGGGCACTGAAGTCCTTCCCACAAAGCTCAGGCCCCCAGTGCCATCCCCAAGACCACACGGAGCACGAGCTGTCCCAGGGATGCTCCTTCTGCACCCACATTCACCCTGCTGTCCTGCTCTGCTTCTCCAGCCTGTAAAATACACAGGTGAGCCTGTAAATTCCCTGGATGGCATAAGGGAGAAAGGGAAGGGCCTTACCTGGAGCTGAAAAAGAAGTGATCTCCTCGATGCCTGGCTGGCAGCAACCAGGGCTCCGGGTATTTGAGTGTTGCGGTCTCCTCCCCAGTCCCAGTTTTGGAGCAGAAAAACTGGCTCTGCCATCCGTCATGAGCAGCACATGACACTGGAAATGTGACCAGTCCCACTGGTACCCACAAGAGGCATTGCCTCCAGCACGGGCAGGAGCAGAAAGACCTTTTGCAAGCAAGTCAGGGCAGCTCTGGAGGCTGCAGACATCCATGGGGACCAGGCCAGGGACCAGGGGGAGCACTGGGCACTCAGTCTGCCAATGTGCTGTGGTCAGGACCCTGCTGGAGTACAGAAAAGGGGGCTTTGGGGGACGCCTACTGCGGGTGGGAGATGTCAGGCATCTCCAGGAGGTCCAGGCAAGGCTGGACCAAGCAGAGCTCAGCACTCCCAGCTCCCTCCGATGCTTGTCCTTGCTGCTGGCTTTCACTCCAACATATCATTAAGCAAATACCTGTCAGCAGAGAGCAGTTACCAGCACGTCTAAACACTTGCATAATGTGCCTTCCCTCTAATGCAATGCCCTCATTTCTAACAGCACCAGTATGGGATAATAACAGTAACAATAGTGTCAGAAAGGGCTTGTGTACCCAGCTAATTTGTTTTCCCCACCTAATAAAAGGAATTAGCTCTCCCATAAGATTTGTCCCATTTAATGCCTTCAACTCTATAACAAAGTTGCTCCCACAATCATTTGACTTTCATTTACAGTAATTGCAGGGTGTGTGGAGCCCCCTCCAACAGAGTGAACCTAACTCTGGGTAACCCATGCTGGGAGCAAGCAGCTCTGCAGGAGTCACTTGTCCCAAAAACTTGGCTATTTCTGCCCCAGACCTCCTCCACCACAGCCTGCACTGGCCCCAAACCCAGAGCAAGAGTCATGTTGGCAGGTTTAGGTCAGAAATGAGGGGTGGATTTTAACGTCCAGGGTGGATAAACCCTGGAGCAGCTCAGCCAAGCCAGTCCCTATTGCTGCCCAGTTTACAATCAATAGCTCTGGTGCTCTTACAGAGATGCTTCAGCTCACACACAAATCACTCAGGGACCTCCTGCTGCCAGCACTTGGGCTTGGGATAAACGCTGGCAGCAATCCCATCTGTGCCAGCATGGCACAGCTGCCAGGTCAGTGCAGCCAGGGAATTTCATGGAGATGTGCACATGGAGCACCCTGAAAACAGATCCAGAGAGGATCTGTTTGGTGTTGGGACCAGCACAGGCATCCAACCCATGCCTCTGAGCAGCTCCTGCCACCTTAGGAGGATCCTCCCCCACAACTACCAAACTCAAACTTGTTTTTAACTGGTGACCACATTGCTCACTCCCTGCCAGCCCCAGCTGGGCTCTCTGTCTCTGATGCCTCCAGCATCCTCCAGTGAGAAGAGCCCAGGGGACAGCCCTGCCATTGACCTCTGGACACGGGAATACAAAGTGTCACACATGGAACCAGGACCATCCTGAGCAGCAGGCCAGGCTGCAGCCACCAGCATCTTCCTGCAGCAGGACAGCAGAGTGGCAGCCAGGGACACTTCAGGGTCCCAGCCCACTGACTGCACAGGCTCTGGTCTCACCCTGCAGCGGGCACAAAGCTGCCCTTGAAGGAGGGAAAGCAACCTGCTAGCCAGCACCCAAAACACCAGTGCATGGTAACCTCGAGCTGCTGTCACAGGAGACTCCCAAAAAACATGGATTAGCACAGTACAGGCCATTTTTGTCCTCTGGTTCTGTGCCAAGGAGCCTTTGACTACAGAACACCCACCTCTGCTTAGGTCACATCATCACAGACCACTCTTTATTTTGGATTCAATAACACACCTGAGAAGGAAATGCCAGAGCCCTCCTCCTCCTGCCATGAGCTCCCCTGTTCTGCCTCTGAGTCAGGCCCTTTCATTTGTGCTGTGGGTGACCTGGGACAGGTGTCCCTTTAGTCAGGGCCACCAGTGGCAGCATAGCTGCTGCTTCTTCCAAACGAGGACAACTGCTCATCCTGCCAGAAGCCAGATCCTGCCAGGCTGCTGCTGACCATGCGTGTTTTAATAATGGAAAATGAGTCCCTAGGAAGGGGGCTGGCAAGGCCTGGGAGCACATCCCAGAGCCTACTGGGAAGCCCAAGCCTTTTTTATGTTTTAAACCTTTCCACAGCAGTTGCCAGGAAGCAGCTTTTACAGCTGCAACAGAATCACTCCCAAGGAAAGAAAACAATTGTGGAAGGCTTTCTTTTTTCCCCCTCCAAGTCACTGCCAGCATCTTAGCTGGCTCTTATCTATTCTCAGCCACCTCTCACCTCCCCAAACACTACCAGAAGTGTTCAAATTACTGTCAGCTCTCATTAGGTTCACACAGAAGGCAAGGCCAAGCAGGAAGACCTCCAGACAGTTGGATGCTGAATTCTGATGAATCCTTTGGGTAGAAAGATTTCAACAACCGTGGAACTGTTTTTGTTGTCCATCTATTGCAGTCCTTGCACTGGCACACAAATGAAGCTGGTGCATGTTTGAGTATTGGCTGCTATAACAAAATCCAGGTGAGCACATGACTGAAGGAATTACTGTCTGCATGTTAAATAAAATCACCTCATTTCCTTTAATTATTAAACTACTCTACACTAAAGCACTGCAGGTCAGTAGAATTTATCTGCAAAAAAGCAGATGCTGCTTCATAAAACCCCATTACCTTTATTTCTTCTCTTCTGACATTCCCATACTTTTTGGCACCAGCAAAGCTGCCTTTTTGCACTGACACAGGAACTGGGAGCTCATCTGTGGGAGCTCCCACTCCCCAGCCTGGGTTCACAGCACTGTTTCCTGCCATGAGAAAAATCCCAGCTGTCCTGGCCCCAGAGCTGCACCCAGCTCTGCCCCAAAAAACACAATCAGGCCTGAGAAAAAACCCACAGTTCTTTTATTTCATTCGTGCCCACTGCTACCTTGATAGCTTTTAACTGAAACGGTTGTCAAAACAAATCCTTTATTTAATAATGCTATCAACCAAAAGAAGAAAAAAAATACAGATTTTATTGTAGTGCAGATTTTTTTACCCCAGACACACTCCTTTCAAGTCCAGTTTTAAGATGCCAGAAAAAGCTTTCCCTTTTGAGATCTGATCAGTCTAACCATGACTAAGGCAGGTTTTTTCCATATATATAAAATCAGAGCATTAGCCAAGAGGTATTCTAATAAAAAACCACTTCTCTACTGCACAACTAGAGCAGAGGAATGTTCTAAGCCTTCAGTATAGCAGAGATGTGCAAGACCTGCTAAAACCCAGAGGATTTCAAAAGGGGATTTGAGCATCATTGTTACCAATGAGCAAGTGCAGAGGCAGGTGTGACACTCAGTCACCTCTGATTAGCTATTATGGACTTCTTGAAATTCCATTTTAGCTGTGCATTTCTGCTCTTGTGATTCCAACAGAGGCTGCTGCCTCCCCATGGGCAGGCTCAAAAGATAAAGGAACAAAGCAGGGAACTTGCACAGCACAAAGAAACAGATACCATACGTGGAGCAGCTTCTGAGGCAAATTAGGACTCCTACTAACAGAATCAAATTGCTGCCTCTCTCCCTACTTTAATATATACCTTCCAAGAAGGAGCATTGCATTATAGTGTTTTTCCACAGAAAGGGAAGACAAGCAGTATGTGAGTCTGTGAACAGTCTGTGGCTGACATGTCAAGCTGCACTGAAAAATGGAAATCCTCCTGCTGAATTCTCTCATTAAAGTGCCCAAACACGAATCAATCCCTTTTAGTCAGTCCTCACTTATTGCTATAAAGCCAAGTACCTGCATTCTCAGGGCCAGATCAGCATTTTCCCAGCTCGTGCTGAAGCAAGCACAGCATGAGAGAATGAGAAACAGCCCCCTGGTGAGAGTCCCTGTCCCACATCCCTGAGTCAGTACAGACATCTTCAGGAAGCTGAGCTTCTCTTCAGCAACAACAGCTTGATCAGGAATCCTCTCGGCTCTACTCTGCTCAGTCTAGGAACTGCAAAGTTCATAATCACAAAAATTTGCCTTTTCTTGCACCTCCTATCCAATATTCGCTTCAACACGAATGCAGAGCTATCAGGAACCCAATTATGTCTGACTTAAAAATCACACCATGATTTTAGCTAACTCTAACTAGCCAGCTGCTACTCTTCTCTTCAGCACTGGAGAAGCTCTCTGGACTGTGAACACAAAGAGCTTGTTAACACATACAGCAGAGAGATTTCAGTGAAAAGACACAGACAGTCCATGAAACAGAGAAGCAATCTGCACTTTAAGTCTGTCACGGTGTCCACCAGCCTGGACTATGCTAATCACATCTCTCAGTGTGCTGTAAGAGCTGTCATTGCCAGACTGCACTTAATCACCATTCTTGCAGCAGCAGTGAGCAGAGTTCATCTTTTTCCCTTTAATAAGTGCCATTACATCATTCTCCAGCATGGAAACTACGAAGTGGGAAGGTCAGAAAGTTCTTAATTAGAAGGATTTTTATTACTGTGATAGTTCCGTTCTAGCCTCAATAAGAGAGATCTGCAGTACAGGCAGCAAGAGCTGGAAGGCATCTTGAATATAGGAAGCACTGTTTGAAGCCTGTGAAAACAAAAATCAAAATACACACATGAATAGCCATGCTACCAATCAGCTTTGCTCACCACATACTCATTTCAAACAGCATTGATTATTGCACAGGAAAAAAAAGAAGCCTAGTGCTTGCTGGATTTTAAAGGCTTCACTCTAGAAATCAATTTTATGTCAAGTTTTTGAGGGGCTTTATGCCAGTAGGCAAAAAAAGCAAATGGCTTAAAGACTGCCAAACAAGATCAGTTACAATCCAAATGCAGGATACTGCTCTCAGTAAGAGAAGAAAAGTGTTTATTTCTAAGTGAAGCATAGCATGCTGTGGCAGGAAGGAAGAACACATGAACATGAAACACCCCTTTCCTACCACACCTCAGAGCTCTGCAAGCCTGAGAACCAATGTAACAGTAAGGAAGCGTTGGGACTCCTGCATGCTAATTTCTGAACTTGTCTAAGGTTTGACTTTGGACATTTAAATTCTAAAAATCCAGACTGCTGAATTTAATGTGTGTCTCCTGACCCATCCTAACTGTGAGCTGACACTCACTCCTCACTAAGTAACTCATCTCTTGTGCAAATCTACAGACATTTATCAAAACTTTCATGTTATTAGACAGGTAAGCACAATTTTTGACCATGGGTTAGAGAACTTGGCATGCATAAGGATCCTAAAGTGGGATGAACCAGCACATCTATTTTTAAAGTATTAGCTTAAAGTTTTAACATTAGCATAACTGACCTCCAAAAACACTCCAGTGATTAAGGGATTAAGCACATCTGCTTTCTCTTTGACCTGCAGAGATCAGACATATATTATCCTGATTGAAAATTTGATCACATTTCTTCAAGCAAGATAAAGCTAAACCCTCAGTAAGTTTAAAACCTCCACTGCTCCCTTAACTAGAGGAAAGCTAAGCCACAAGCTTAGCAGCCTTGCAGCATGCAAGTAAGAACAAAGAAACCTGCATGTGCCCAGCACAGGCTGGCTATGAATACACATCACACCTTCAAATGAACTGGGGACAAGTGAAGAATCCAGAGATGGTGATACCATCTTCAGGAACACCCGAGTGCTTTGGGAAATCCCCAAGAGGCTCACAAACTTTATTTGCCTCTGTCTCCTTAGCACTGTGAGCATCAATTCCCACCCCCTCTCTGTGCCAGGCTCTCAAAAGCTCAGATGCCACAGTTTGAGGAACCCTGGCCTAAAAGATCAGTTCACAAGTTAAAAACTGCACATGTAAACATGCAAAAACAAAAAGCACTTCCTGGCAAAGATCCCAAGGCTGTTATCAAATAACCACATCTCATTCTTAAGAACTGTGGTGTAACTCTTACCCCTGCAGTCGTCAAGCACGTTGTGAACTCTTTAGAGAAAGCTGACAGTTCTTTACACAGCATGATTGTCAGTCTGTGCAAGAAGACAGGGAAAACAATGAAGTAAACACAGTCCTCAAGATTAAGTTTCTTTCAGCATTCCTCTAAAACATAAATGCCCTGTTTCTATGCTTACTAAGTTAAATTAAACCAAAATTGATATAAAGGGAGTATGAAGATTCAGAAGTTTCCCAAATAAAATAGAGAGGGAAAAGCTGGGGAAATAAATAATTAAAGCAGATCTCAAAGAGCACCCAGAGGACACACATCCATTTCAGAAGGAACAGTACTAACTTGCCTTTTTTTACTGGCAAGTGTCATTTTCTGAATTAGAAAGTACTGCACATTTCAGACACATGCCAAGTGTCTCCTGTGCAGTAATTTCGCCATCTCATGTACCAAGAATACTAAATGATTAACAAAGAGGTAATCAGGAATCAGTTTTGTACAACTGTTTTGTCATGTTTTAAATCTCTGCCTACTGACTAGCACAATCTTAATGCAAATATTCTTTTAGGCTACACAAAGCTTTCAGGAAGGGTTTCCTCTTTCTTATCAAGAAATGTCTTTAAGCTGGAGACAGCTGAGTTCTGTTGAATATAATGATGCCACCCATCACAAATTCACAAATTTGCCCAATTCCCAAATTTAAACACCTATGCAGAATTCAAGAGCCCTGCATTGCATGGATTTCCAAAGAATTACTAGACAGTTTAATCAGTAATTATATGCTATCCATTTACTGAGAGAGGCACTCACTGTGAAAGGGACTTGGCTCTGTCTGTGGCTGTCACCTCCTGTTTCTGACCATAGAGAAACAAAGCTGCAGTTTTGTGAAACATTTCAATGGAGCAGGCTGTCAGTTCTGCCAGGCTTCGTATGGCAAATGCATGAATATCCTGCAAGAGTGACAAAAATTCTGCATACAACACAAAAACTAGCAGCTTTTATTATTTAAAACAAGTCAATTACACAGCATACTATCACTGCCCTTTCAGACCTCAGAACCCACACAGAAACAGAAACCCATAAACCCTGTGAGTCACAACTGTAACTCAGCAGCCAGATAAACACTCTGCAGGCAGATATTCTTTTCCTTGATTACCCAGTTACCTCTACTGATTTCTTAGCATCGTGGTCACCATCTCTGCATTCTGCTTCTTGGTTTCCTTCATTTTCTTTTTCTTCTGTAGGAAGAGTGCTGTTGAATCGTGCTATCCACTCACGAGCAGATGTCCTCACCTGGAGCAAGATGTGCCATAGTATTTAATGACTGGAATGAAGGCTCCCTGCACACCACAAGACAACGGAATATTGGCTCTCTCCAGAAGAAAGAAGCAGCTACAACTCCTTTTGAGCTTCTGAGAAGAACCAGGACAAATGATCCCAGTGCCTTCAGGATTTTGCAAAAGTTTGGCTGCACTGATGCAGTTGAGGGCAGTTGTTTCTCTAGCACCAGGGGCTGGAGTTTACCAGCAAGACCAAACTATCAGAGGTGCTTTAAAACATGTCTGCAGAATGCTGCTGCCACTTGGTGGATCTGAAGGGTAGTGAAATGATGGCAAAAAAGATGATTCTTCCTCACACCAGCTCCTGAACACAGTAAAACCAGGTGCTTTGTACCAAGAGGAGGCCTTTAGTTCACGACTGCAGGTTTTTTCACTGTAGTGGTTGAAGGCTCACATGATTCTGCCCCATAAAGTTAAAGACCCATCTCCTTTGCCTACCATTGCCAAAAGATCTAAAATATGGCTTGTTTTTGTGCATTTGATATTTTCACAAGCAAAGCAGGTGAAGAGAAGCCCTTCCTGTGAGGAAACTCCCCAGCTTTTAGAACATAGAAAATAACTCACCGTGATCACTTTGTCTGGCGTGGAGGAGATGTGCAATTCTGAAAACAACTCTGTTACTTCTTCTGTGAACTCTTCATCTCCTAAAGGACAGGAAAGGTTAAAGAATCCACACAAAGGACAGATTCAGGAATAAGCAGCACTTCAATGCACAACTAGTCCTGCACAAGTCTGTCAACTGTTTCCTTTATTTCTCTTTGAATCATCACCTCAGGCAACAACGCATCAAACCCAGTCTTTTCAAATACAATTTCTAAGGTAAGTTCTGCAAAGGTGGAGACATCAGTGCCTGAAGGTTAGTTCTTGCTTTCTCGAATCTGGTTTTGTAGCTAAGGTAACTCCTTTTTTTATTTTTTATTTTTTTACAGGCAGCCTTTTATAACACACTAACTTGCACATCACCTTGGAGAGTCTGAAATATCACTTAGAGCCTATGGTTCTCCTATTATATATGGCACAGCAGATGTGAGATCCATTATGTGCAAATATAAAAGATACATTAAATGTTGAATGATAGCAAGTGCAGGTGTGTAAGCCCTCCCTGATGAGCATTTAGGTAAAAGCAATGCAAGAAATTTACATTTAAATCCATGTAATTCTCAAGAATCAGGGCTCTTGTGTGCGAAGGTACCTCTGAATCTTTTGCTCTGTGTGGCTAACTCTCATTTAAAAAACAAATAAAAAGGCTTTTTGCTCTCCCACATGTTGGACAGCTCTGTTCACAGTTTTCTCTTCCTGGTCAAGGAAACCCACTCTCTCTCTGAATTAGCATCTTGGCTCAGGGTCAGTTGTATGAACTGCCCATGAGTCGAGTAACTCTAACCCTGCTCTGGCAAGAAATCATTCCTGCTACAGGATTACTGCACAGCTTCTCAGAGATGAAGAGTGTTGCTACCTGTCATGCCCCTGGACAGAGATGGCTTTAGGATTAAACATACAGCTAAATAATTTAAATTTGGCATCATGCCCATTGCTACTGATCAGGGCTGGCTGGTTCTGCACTGAGGACCAGCTTCTCTTCTCAGAGCCTGGGGCTTTCTTACCCTTCTTTTCTTCCTCTTCTTCTTCAAAGAATTCAGGTAAAGAAAATGCTTCTTTGAGTTGTTCCATTTCCTCCTTCAGTGTGTCCAACTCCTCTCCAGAGAGGGCATTCAGAACTGCTTTCACCTGGTATGGGGCAGCACAGCCAAAGAGAGAATCAATAAATCCATCCAACAGGGTGGAAAATGCAGGCCAAGGCAGCAAACCACTGGGTGTGAGGAGAGTAACTTGTGAGAAGTTGGAGACCTGCAGGAACTGAGGCTGGCTGGGGCAAAGGGAGTGGCTTTAGGAACTGAGGACAGGACAAACTGCTCCCAAGGTAAACACCAGATCCTAATGCAAGGATCAAAGTGAAGTTCCGTAATCATTTTACAGCAAGTACTGATTTTACATGTATATACATATATTTCTAATCTTTTTTCCCCTGCTCAGCTGAACTCAAAATAGAAAGCAAAATGCTCAAGGCCATTACCTTTGATTCACTCTCTCTGGAAAGCATCTCTAAGGCCTCCAGATGCGAAAGACCCTGAAACTCATCAAACAGTAACCCATAATGGGCTTTCTTCTCAGTAGCCATGGTAACCTCGGTAGCTGTCTGCTGCTCTTCTTTCTCCTTTGCCTCTCGTAAGACCTGAAAAAGAAAAGCAGAGGCCTCGTGACAGGGCCAGGAGATAGAGAATACAGGAGGAGAAGGCTTTTGGCTCAATAGCAAAAACGGTTTCTTAATGACAGGACCACAAAAGAAGGGAGAAGAGATGAGAGAAACCAATGAGGTGCTGATAAGGAAATCCTGTACCTGAGATAACGTAGAGGTTCTATTTATCAGGCCCTTTGTTTTTTTGAATCCAGGGTCTCCCTCAGCTATTACATCCATTGTCTTTTTGCCGATGAATTCCAAGGCATCCAGACCTCCACTAATAACACTTTTACCCTAGGAATCAGATTTGGATAAAGACAGCACATAAAACTCTGAGAAGATTACACAATGGAAGAAATTGAATTGCGAGGGTTTTATCAGCAATCTTACACTGGGCACTCACATAAAAGCCAAATTGGTCCTTGTCACCCTAAATTCAACTCTAATCATCACAAAGAGAGCAGTAGGACATGGAAGGAGCCATAACACATTACCACCCAACAGCTTATTACAGCACCCAGACAGCTGTAGCAATCTGATGGGAAATACATTTTTTTAGTTTGTGAACAAGCTGGTTCTCAGCACATTACAGTATTTGGTTCTCATCCTTCCAATGAGAAAACACCAGACCTGTGGATTTTGACTTGTAACTCTTGTTCAAGCCTTAACAGCAGAAACAGAAGCCAGCTTTCCATCTGCAGCTCTTTGAGATTCCCAGGCAAATTGACAAGACAGCAGATCACAAAAGCAGTTTCTAAGGGTAATGGCTTTCTTTGAAGTGCATTTCTCATGGTCACAGGAGCAAGCTGATTTCCAAGCGAACTGGGCTGGTTTCACATAGGTTTTTGAAGAGGAGAATGGATTTCATCTCTAGTTCTGTGGAAATCAGTGGAAATACTCCAGGAATGAGTCTGACCCTGCATTTAGCTGACTACTCCAAAGGAAAGGCAGAGATGACAGAGTACAGAGGTGACATGCACAGAAATGCATGCTCTGCACAATCCACCATTAGGATTTTTTTGTTGTGTACCAACATTCAATACAGAACTATCAAAATCCATAACATCCTTCATATTAGTTAGGAGTTAGAAGCCAGTTAGAAGCAAGGCCCAGCATAATGGGTGTCTGGAAGCTGGAAGAGTTCATCACCATGCATGCCACAAATGTCAAAATTAAGTTTCTTTCTAAAATGTTTGAGATGAAAGGCCAAAACCCCAAAGCTCCATTAAACCCATTTTCTCCTGCATTCCCAACTCACTCACTGTGCTTTGGACAGCAGTAGAGATGGTTGATAAAACTTCAAGAGCCCCAGCAATAGGGAAGGAGCTGCCATCATCAGCTGCATCAGCGTTGCTGGCAGCAGGATTCTCACTTCCTGCATTAGAAGGCAGAAAATTAACTTCCTGACTTCAAAAAATAAAAGATCCTGTCAGCCACAGAGTGGAGAAAATCAAGAAACATCAAATATCAGCTAGGAGCAAGCCTACAATACAGATTATTTTCCTCTCTACTTTTCAGAGCTAACAGAACTAAGCAAGAGAGTATTATTTAAATGATTTTATTATCAGTCTCAAGGTGCAAGGTGCAGAGTAAGGTGATGTTATTTTGGGGTTCATTATGTTATGAAAAACATTCCAGGGTTGTTCTTACGCAATACAAAACTGACCTCTCGCAGCATCTTTAGACTCTGATGAGATATCACTAGGACTGGGGATCCCAAGGGTTGTTTCTGCTTTTTCTATGACATTTGAAATACCTTGACCTAGAGAAGACAGAAATCAGAACAAAAACAGGATTAGAGCTGCATATTCCTTTTTTATTATTCTGGATTCCTTCTGTTCAAAACAGTTTAACCAGCACTAAAAGCTCCTTCTATCCAGCTGACCTACCAATGCAATGATCCAAGGTTTCATCTTAGCTTTTAAATAAACTTGTAAATACTGGTAGAATAGTAGTTTAAAATACCAGGTGAAAATTACACAAACGCCTTAAAAACTTGAAAGTAATTCTGTCTGTGCATATCTCCTTAATCTCACTGTACCTTTTGGTACAAGCTTTTCCCATTACTTGAACAATTCTCTTGACATTTTTCCAATACTGGCTGCTATAACTGAAATCCTCTTCTCTAGGAACAAGTTCTAAAGCACCAGCTTGAGACACAAAACATGATTAAAATATTTATCAAATACCAGAAAGAGACTTACCTACAGTAGCTACGGTAGCAGACGCAGTTGACAGAAGAGATTTCCCCCAGCTTCCCCAGTAGCCCCACCCTGTCTGAACTGCAGGAGGATCTGAGACCTTTAATGAAGAAAAACAGAAGACTGATGCAGGCATTATAGTGAGGAAAGGAACACAAGCAGTCTGTGACATGTGACTTTTGTGCAGCTTTTTCATTTCAGGGTACAGCAATGTGAATTTTCAGAAAGGAGGGGGGCTCATGCTCAGAGTTCTCCTGTGCTCAAAGCCATGAAATGTGAAGTCATATGTTTCCAAGCAAGCACAGGAACATACCTTGATGGCTTCACCTGCAGGCTTTTCTGTGGCAGCAGGCTGGCTTGGGGGCTTGGGTTCAGGTCTCTTCCGAGTCACAGGCACAGTCTCTTGTTCTCTCCCTTCATTGCTCTCAGAGCAGCCAAGTCCCTCTGTCTTCTGTTCATTTTCAGCTTCGTAAGAGGTTCCATCTTTCAGATTTTCACTACTGTCTTCCTCAGACATGACTACAAACATCCACAGAAAGCAAAGCAAATAAAATAATCCCTCCCTTGCACTTTGAAATTAGGTCAAGTGCATCACGTTGATATTTTAAATAACTAAACACAACAATGTTGCCACACATACCCACATGTGAGTACACCAAATTACGTCTGACTCTAAGAAATGTCATACTTGGAAGTTTAAAGTCCCACAGGGACACACGGCTTTATCTAACTGACGCACCCTCTCCACAGGAAAAAAAAACCAGTTTGCTAACTCTGAAAAACAAATGAAGGTACAAAAGGGTCTCAGATAATTAAATCCATTGCATGTTCCACCAAAATAAAAGTGAAAACAATTTGCTTGGGATGGTTGGTTTCAGGAGTGTAGAACACAAATGGGGACAGCTGTCAGAGAGCTGAGCAGGCAGGGAGGCAGCGAGCGGGTCACTTCGGTACTTGGGGATGAGCACTGCAGGGCGTGAGCACCCCCAAGAGCTGCGGTGAGCTCCAGCTGCCACAGCAGCCGCCCCAGCACCGCGGACCGGGGACGGGGAGCCCATGAGCGGGGCTGGCACGCTGCTCTCGGGGCCCACGTGTCACCTGTCAGGGCTCCTCTGGCAGCAGCTGCGGCTGAAGTGACTTGCAGGGCCAGGCAGGGACAAGCCGAGAAGCCCAGAGCCCCCGCGATCACACTGGGGTGACGCTGCGTCCCCGGCCAGGCGCTCACTGATGCAATCGGGGCAGCTGCCCCCGCCACGGGGCAGCGATGGCCTCAAGCCAAGGAAAGCGACAGCTCCGGCTGCGGGCTGGGGACCCCCATCCCATCTGCCCAGGACTCTCCACAGCGACTCCCGCGACCCCGCAGCGACCACAGCCCCCGGGTCATCCCCGGCAGCCTCCTCACCCCGTAGCCCTGCAGGCCTCCCTGTGCCTCCGCTTCCCCGGGAGACCCCCAAAGTCCCATAACCCCCACACGGGGCTGCCCCACATGGCACCCCAAGTTCTCTAAACCTCCCCGGGGGCTCCTGCCGCACAAGGAGCCCGC
>VZSE01000755.1:1085202-1139897 GCA_013398275.1 Promerops cafer | reverse complement strand
CCGCAGCCCGGGGAAGCGCGTCCGGGCGGCGGGGCCGGCGGCAGCGGCGGAGCTGCGGGACGAGCCGGGCCGGATCAGGCCGGGCACCGTCGTCCCGGTGAGAGCGGCGGTACCGCCAGGTTCACCTGGCAAGGTCGGGGCCGGGGGGCAGCGGCGGAGGGGGAGGCCGCGGGCCCATGTCCCACCTCGCTGTTTCGGCGAGGAAATAGGGGCAATAGGGGCGGATTTGGAGCGCAGCGAAGGTGGTGGAGGGCCTCGAGGGGAAGCCACACGAGGAGCGGCTGAGGTCAAGCTGGAGAACGGGAGACTGAGGGCAGAGCTCATCGGGGTCTCCAGCTCCTCCCGAGGGGCAGCGGAGGGACAGCTCCGAGCTCTGCTCTGTGTGACAGTGACAGCACCCGGGGAACGGCTGGAGCTGTGTCAGGGGAGATTTAGGCTGGAGATCAGGANTGGCCTCAAGCCAAGGAAAGCGACAGCTCCGGCTGCGGGCTGGGGACCCCCATCCCATCTGCCCAGGACTCTCCACAGCGACTCCCGCGACCCCGCAGCGACCACAGCCCCCGGGTCATCCCCGGCAGCCTCCTCACCCCGTAGCCCTGCAGGCCTCCCTGTGCCTCCGCTTCCCCGGGAGACCCCCAAAGTCCCATAACCCCCACACGGGGCTGCCCCACATGGCACCCCAAGTTCTCTAAACCTCCCCGGGGGCTCCTGCCGCACAAGGAGCCCGCTAGGTGCCCACACTACCCCGCCACGGTGCCGCCTGCCCCACAGCGGCTCCGCAAAGCGCGTCTCCCCGCGGGGCTCGCGGTGCCCCGCAGAGCCCCCCGACCCTGCGCCGCCCCTCACCGTCGGCNGAGAGCGGCGGTACCGCCAGGTTCACCTGGCAAGGTCGGGGCCGGGGGGCAGCGGCGGAGGGGGAGGCCGCGGGCCCATGTCCCACCTCGCTGTTTCGGCGAGGAAATAGGGGCAATAGGGGCGGATTTGGAGCGCAGCGAAGGTGGTGGAGGGCCTCGCGGGGAAGCCACACGAGGAGCGGCTGAGGTCAAGCTGGAGAACGGGAGACTGAGGGCAGAGCTCATCGGGGTCTCCAGCTCCTCCCGAGGGGCAGCGGAGGGACAGCTCCGAGCTCTGCTCTGTGTGACAGTGACAGCACCCGGGGAACGGCTGGAGCTGTGTCAGGGGAGATTTAGGCTGGAGATCAGGAAAGGTTCTTCCCCCAGAGGGTGCTGGGCACTGCCCAGGCTCCCCAGGGAATGGCTGCCAGAGCTCCAGGGGCGTTAGCGCTGCCCGGCACGGGGTGGGATTGTTGAGGTGTCCTGAGCAGGGCCAGGAGTTGGACTGGATGATCCTCGTGGTTTTCTTCCAACTCAGAATATTCTGTGTGTTTGTGTTTCTGGCATGACGTCATGCCCCAGTGACACCAGCCCGCATGACGTCACCCTCCCGTGGCCCGGTGCCCTCGGCTGCAGTGTGGTCATGTCGCCTGTCGTGTGTCCCACTGCCACCACCAGCCCAGCGGGACCAGGGCTTTCCCACGAGTGAACTTGGAGCATACAGGGGCTGTGAGGACAGGGTAACGTTAAGTGAAACTTTGTGCCTGATCATTTTTAGCTGCCAGGCAATAAAACCTGTTTTGGTGTGCAGCCGATGCCGTGTCGTGGCGAGTTAGCCCGTGGCAGGTGTCAGAAAAGGGATAAGCACAGCAAAGCACCATGTCCTGTCATGCAGCCAAGGGATGTGCACAGGAAAACAACAAATCCCATCAGGCAGCCTCACCAGCGAGGTTGGGATGCTGTGGATTTTGCCCCTTAGGTTGGTTTTTGGGCTGTGGGTGCTGCCACTCCCCTGCAGAGCTTTGGCTCGTGCCAGCAGAAGGTGAGCCCTCCCTGCAGCCTCTCCCATGCTGGGAGCACCCAGAATGGCTCTTGTCATGACCATGCTGTCTGTGTCTATAAACTTCCCCAGAGTCCCTGTCTGCAGGGCTCTGCCAAATGCATCTCCCTGGTTTGACATAGGGTCAGAGGAGCTTGCAAATGGTATTTCTGCAAGACATCACAGCCTGTGCTCTGTCAGGTGTGTCTCCGTTTATTGCCTCACGTTACTCCAGGTATGAAGTGATGTTATAAGCAGTGAATGTAAAACCATATAACTTGCAACCTCTTGGGCCCCAATTTTGCAGTGCCATATAAATGTGTGTAATTTTAAGTACTATCAGTGCTTCCACTGACCTCGGTGGGACTACTTAGAGTGCTCTAAGTTAGACACAAATACACTTCTTCAGGGTTGGAGCCAAGGATGACTCATACAAGCACATGCATCACAGATTTTTATCTTTCCACTGCTATTTGTTGTTACAACTTATGGTTTAGTAAAGGTTAAATGTGTTGAGCTCAGCTTCAGGTTCAGTTGTAAAATAGCCAGTTTCTATTCTGGCACATTTCATCTTGATTGAGCTTAACACTTTGTTGAAGAATTGTGATGTTGGCACTGATCACGCTTTATCCTTTTTGGGTCCTTTATCAGCTCCAGCAGCTGTTTTGCATAAGTGCAGTGGATGAAGAATATGGATTTTGCAAATCATTTTATTGTTCCCAGCGCTCGGCAGTGAGAGATCATTGTCTGCTTAGCAATAATGGCTTTTCCAAAAGACAAACAATTTCTAATAAATCAGACCTCGAAGAATTTAATAGTAGAATTAAATGACCCATCACCAATGGTTTATGCATTATGCAGGCTCAGTGCAAGTATAGTGGAGAGCATATGCAATTACTGAAGATAATTATTCTTATGAGGGAAAATGTTGCTGAGTATTTCTTGTGTTAAATAAATGAGTGAGATTCCTAATGTAATTTAGGAAAAACGTCACAGACGCTTGGAAACCTTAACAATTCAAATTTAATAATTTAAAATGACAATAGCACAGGCAAAGTACAAGAGGCACTGGGATTATTCTCTAATAAATCTAAAGTATCAGTTGGGAGGTTATTGTTTTAGAAGACTGGAAGTTATTATGTGCCTGTGACTCAAGGGTGAAGATGAGGGTTTGTGTTTGCTGCAGAACTGTGGTCAGTTTTAACTGCATCAGGTGCTGTGAAGTCAAGTCTGGTGCATGCAAAAGTGCATTTTTAGCTGAAGGCAGCTGGGTCATAGAGTGATGTCTGCTAAAGGTCTGGGACCACAGCACCTTGCTTGCCACCACAAGCTGTGACAGACCATTAAAGCAACCCAAATGTCAGTGGTCCACAAACCACTACCAGTCCACGGCCTGTCTGTGTGGGCTCTGCATAAGGTTGCCAAAAGAAGCAGGTCAGTGTCAGCAGCCTTTTGCAGGCTCTGAAAGACTCTGAAAATACCAGGGGTCTAAAAATGGGAGGTTAAAAGCACTCCCTCAAACAGAAGAATAGTTGTTGATCAACAGCAACCTTAGTGGTTTTTTTTCAGACCTTTGCTGTTGCTGTGGATGGGATGCTCTTCTTCAGAGGCAGCAGGACTCTGACACTTTGCCTAAAGTGTAGCTGGTGAAAAACAGGAATGAAAGAAGCCTTGATAGTGGTTTTAACTGTTTAGCTGTGGAAAAGTAGCTTCTCCAGCACAGTGGTATAATTGAGTTCTCTGCACTAGTCTCATCTTAAACGAAAGGACAAGAGGCATGATAGAAAACAGAGTGGGGCCAATGATTAAAAAAAAAAAAAAAAAAACCAAAAAGCAGAAGGCAGATGAAGGGATTGCTGTTTACAGAGAAACGAGTAGGGAGCCTGTTTTCCAGTTTCTCTTGCAGGTTTCAGTGGGTGAGTTGGTTAGTCAAGCTTGAAGGAGAGTTGGACGCAGCTGTCTTCTTTGCCTTCTTTGTTAAACTGGTTTTGGCAATAGCTGCAACAGAAATGGAAGTGGGTCAGATAACACATTTCTCATCAGATGTCAAGTCTGGAATCTGGTTTGACCTTCGACAAATTAACTTTCACCAAAAAAAAATTCCCAGTCTGGATAGCATCAGCAGAATTCCCCCTTTTGAATATGCTTAGTTTGTCTCTGATGAAAGACAATTACTAGAAATCACCTGGTTTTATGCATGTTACATTATTTTTCAGAAGTGCTTTAGATAGTGTTAGCTGGTAATTCTAGAAGGATGAAAAGTGTCTGCATTATTTATTAAGTAAATGGGTCCCTTTGTGTTGTGATATTTATGAAATTCCCTTCCACTAACATCTGTTATTTGTAGAAGATGATAAATTCGAAGTCATACAGTCAATGGTATGAAGTGAAATATTTTTTTCGAATAACATTTGAGCTTGTGGCTTCTGTACTTTGTAAATGGTCTTTTAAAGCTCTGGAGCAGTCTAGATGGAATCATAACTTCAGGGAACACATATTGGATTAGAAATTTTCTTGAATCAGGCTTCCAGGAAAATTGATTACAGATTGTCTCTTATCAGTGTCATCTCGTTTTGTTACAAGTTGGTTTTATTCTGACTTGCGTGCAAAAGACAGAAAATTAAAGGCTGTATGCTAATGTCTTAAAATACCTTTTGTGCACATTAATTTGAAGAATATCTGTCCCTAGACAAAACAATTTTTCATGTTGTTGTGAAGTTTGGGTAGAGAAGACGATGAAGAATATATGACTGCTGAGATGAAGTGGCATAAACGAACAGATTTTCAACAGGAGCTCATTGTAAAACAAACAAGAATAACAGGAAGCAGACTTAGAAAATGCAGCAGCAACAAGAGATACTGCAAAAAAGGAAATATGTGTAGACATCAGTGTCCTGATGTTCAGAAAGGGACTTCCTCTTCTGGCTATAGATAGCAACCAGGAGACTTTTCCCAAGTAAATTAATTATATTATACAGTATTTAGACATCTAATACCAATTGTGCCCCTAAAATCAAGTAAGTAGATGTAAATGCTAAAAATCAGATGTGTGTGCTTTGGTTTTTCTCTGGATGGTAAATGAAAGACTGGCTTCAGAAAACCAGGGCTTAAAAGCACTTTGATATTGGTGGAGAGGGAGGCAGAAATTACATCCTCTTTCTCGCCTTTCTTCCTCTATTAAGAAAGCACTTCTTCTCTGCTAACAAATGCAGAATCCACTTTTAAAGGTAATTGTGTATTTCGAATAGTCTGAACAATTTGTTCTTTTTGTAAAACCTTTTTCCCCTTAATGATTGTTGTTCCAGAGATTATTTATTTGGTTGGGAAGATGAACATCTAGTGGACTGGAGGTTGTGCGAATGCTTCTTACCCTCATTTTATTACTGTGTTCTGAGCCAAGCTCTGATTTGGAACCTCTCAGCTGACAGTTTATATTATGATAATCGAAATCTGTTTACCAGAAATTAAGTTTGAATACCTGGTAACCTTGCTGTCATTAATAAACTTACTGCCTTTTTTTTTTTTCAGTTTTACTTCCAGTTTCCACTTCAAATATTGATGGTCTTGAAAGTGCATTTGGATCCCAGACATTTTCCATCACTGAACAAATCAAGAGCTCCTCTCCTATCTCAGAGTAATACAGACAGCTTAATATCATATGACCTCATTTCTCCAAATTAAATGAAAGAAGAATTTTCACTAGCTTTCCATGAAGCTCAGCTATTGCCTGTTAATTTTGACTGTTAGTGCTGATCTTTTAGTTGGATTCACAGTGGAAAATGTAGCTTTTAACAGGACAGTTGCTTTTGAGTCTTTCAATGCATCACTCCATGCAGTGTCTCAAGCTTTAATAAGTTCTCCAGCACACCATGATATCATAGCCAAAGAGGGGACCAGTATTTTAATTGAATGTAAACTGAACATCAGCCAGTATGAACAGATCCTTTGGTATAACTCCAGAGGACACCTGCTTGAACAGAAAGATGAAGGTGAGTTTTCCTGCTGTTTTCTATCCATCATTATTCCCCTTTTAAACAGTATTGGGAAACCAAAACTGGGACTTTATTATAATTTTCTCTTCCTATCCTCCCATTTTTACAATTGGGAGATAAGGCGAGAGCAAAACAAAGTCCTTTGCCCTCTGAAATGTTGCATGAGAATTACACCTGAGCACTTCTGTTCCAGCCCATCCCTCCTGCTTTGGTGCCCCACAGAATGATGTTGTTCAAGAGTTATCCCAGTGTTCCATACAGAAGAAATGAGTCTTCATCTTACCCAATACTAACTGATGGTTTATCTATTATTGCTCTGATTTAAATGATATTTTTCCAAATGCATGAATTAAACACAATTTTCCACAACTTCCGACCTTTTGAGCTAGCAGTTGGTGCTTTAATTTTGTTACAGGATATGTTTTAAAACATACTTAGTACATTTAAATTTTGGTTTATGCCCCAGTGGGACTGTGAAAGTAACACAATATGTAATGGCCAGTGATGGAATTCATGCTATTTAACCCTTTTGAACTGAAGTGGAATATACTTTCCTAACCATGGGTCTTCTAGTTTTATCCCTGCAGTTTTTAATTTAAAAAAATATTTTCGACATGCATGTGTTTTTCTCTACTAGTATTAATGAAGGTCATCGAACTAATTGATAGGATCTTGTTGGAGGCCATCTTTCTGCCTTAAGTATTCACTAACCTTTTTGTATTTATAATGCCATCTGGAGATTAGTTCAAAGTAGAGTAATTAGAAGAATAAGTTATGAAAACAGTTCAAAGCAGAGTAATTAGAAGAAATGAGTTATGAAAACAGTTTTCCCCCTAAGTTATAAATGCACAGCAAATGCTGTATAAAGCTTCTTGTATTGATTTCTTTTTACTTGGGTTTTGCATGTCAGCACTGCATGCTCAGCAGAAAACTGTCTCAAGAAAATTCTGGGTTCTTTTGCCAACAGAGCCATTTACAGACTGGTCTTTTTCATGGGTCACTTGACTTTTGACTCTGAACATATGGAAAATTAGACTTTATAGAGGACAGTCTTTTAACATAGGGTGAGAAGCCCTAGTTAAGAATTAGGATCCCTGTCAGAAGGAACCCGAAGCACACTGGAAAGTGCTGATGAGAGAAGGAAGTAAAAGTAGTGTAGCAAGCATGCAGAATAATTTACCAGTGAGCAGTAGGATGGGTAAGTGGGTTATGGCCTTCTGTGTCACAAGCATGAAAAGGACATTTCAGTCCTTGGTGTACTGTTACAATGCTAGAAGTGGAGCACTCACTGCCAAGCTTTGGCTCCTGTTGATGTTTACCCTGGGATTGTTGTTTCATGAGCTCTGTTTATTTCTTACCCCTCTGCAGGTGACCGGTGGAGGATTGCTGATAATTCCCTCAACATCACAAAGGTCAGCTTTGCTGACCGGGGCCGGTACACGTGTGCAGGCATTAATCATAACGAGACCTTGTACTACACGGTCACCCTGAGGGTAATCTTCACCTCAGGGGACATGAGCATCTACTACATGATTGTGTGCCTCGTTGCCTTTGCCATCACCCTCATTTTGAACATCACCCGCCTGTGCATGATGAGCAGCCACCTCCGCAAAACGGAGAAGGCCATCAACGAGTTCTTCCGGACGGAAGGGGCTGAGAAGCTGCAGAAGGCTTTCGAGATAGCCAAGCGTATCCCCATCATCACGTCTGCCAAAACGCTCGAGCTGGCCAAAGTCACTCAGTTTAAGACCATGGAGTTTGCTCGGTACATCGAAGAGCTCGCCAGGAGCATTCCCCTCCCGCCTCTGATCCTGAACTGCAGGGCGTTCATGGAGGAGATCTTCGAGGCCGTGCGAGTGGACGACCCCGACGAGGTGGGTAAGGAGGACAAGCAGCCCCCCGGCTGCGGGGCCCAGGCCGCGCTGTTCCCCCGGAGCGCGGAGATGAAGCGCAGCGATTCCCCGGCCGCGGACTCGGACGACGGCTCCCTGAGCGAGCAGGGCCAGGAGATCGCCGTGCAGGTGTCCATCCACCCCCAGTCCCAAGGGCAGAGCATCGACACCGTGTCTCACGGCAGCTGCCACTCTGTGCCTGCTGAGGAAGGCACCTGCTGAGCCCGGTCATCCACAGAGGGGTGAAGGAAGCTCGGGTGGTCCAAGGGTACTGTGAGAAAAGGGTCTGCAAACAAGCTGCCTCAGTCCCATGTACACAAGAGTTTTCCAAATTGCAAGGTGCCAGAACTAGTTCTGAAGTGTGTGTTTTCTGTCGGTGTTGATTTAACAATTCCAGTCTACTAGAAAAGGTCGTTTGGAGTGTTGTGGAGGGGCTTTTCTTTCTAAAGCAGGCTTGCTATATTTAAAATAGTTACAAAACAGGAATTCTTTGTCCTTGGCTCCTTGGTAGCTTTTGATACTTTAGATCTGTGTGAGAAGTGACCAAGCTGAGCAGTACATCTTGCAATAAGAATTTTTCCTTTGTGAGCTCCTTCTTTCTTCACAAAGTTGAGCTGAAATTCCTTTGAGTCGGTGTTGTTGTCCTGATCAATTGAGTTCTGTGCTCTTTTTGAGTTGCCTCTTGGTGTGTGTAGCCCATCAGAACCATGGTGAGCTTGAACAAATCTGTTTTGTGTCACGTGCTTCTGTGTTGCTATCAAAATGTACTGTACTTAGAAAAGAATAGTGCCAGGATCTGCTGCTGGATTAAATGAATTGTTGTAGTTTCAAAGCAGCTTAGAGAACAACCAGGAGGTCTCAGTTTTCTGTGCATCTGCAGGAAACTTGTGGGTATTCTAAAAGCTTGTTGCTTAAACTTGGTGCTGATTGCCAAAGCGCCTTACCCTGGTCCTCTCCCACAGAATGGAGCAGGGACAGCACTGCTGGCACTGCCTGGCTTTTCATTATGCTGATTTCACTCACTATAGAAAATCCAAAGTTTTGTATTGTATTTGACGTTGTGGTGAGAAAAGGAAGACAGTAATCACATAGTGGCAAAACTAAGAACTGAATTTATCGTCTATAGACAGGTGTCTCAGGCACATCTTCCTGAACAGCATTATAATAAAGCAAGTGAAAAGTAGTGACCCTGAGTTGCTCTGCTCTGGCTGGTCCTGCCAGAAGGCAGTGGCAGAGAGAGTGGGGGGCTGGCTGAGCTGTTTGCCAGCCACTGTTTGCAGGAGGGGAGTGACTCACTGAGAGAGCCCAGCCTCGTGTGCTGCAGAGGTGGCAGAAGGGAGGGCTGCAGCTGCTGACATATGTACACAAGTACTTCACCAAGGATCTCCCACCTGGCTTCCTCAGCTGTAGAGATCCAGCCTCCAGGAATCAGACTGCAGACAAGAATCTACTTTCTTCTTCCACTCTTTGGTGCTGTTTTTTTTTTATCCTTAACATTTGTAAGTTGTATCACTTAAATAGCATTTTATATCCTGTTGAGATTTAGTAGATGTAAAGCTTGTAAGCACTCCACATATTAATTTCTTACAACTACTGGAAGCATATTGCCATATAATTTTAACAGCTTGGCAACAGGAGCGCCATTTAATTTCACACAACTCTTTTTTCTTTCCTTATTATTACAGAAATGTCAGTTCAACAAGTGATTCTGGAGGACTGCTCAGGATTCTTAAGAGGATTTGACATTACATTTACATGAGTAGAGGTGGAAAACAAGCAGGCACAGTGGTAATAGCAGGGTGGGGCTGTCTGTGGTAATACATGCTCAGAACCGAGGGGCTGAACGAATTATGGTTACTGTTTCAGAGAGAGGGGAATGACAGCATCTATTACCATTTTAAACTACCTTCTGGGGAAATTCCTGCATTCAGCCACCAGTTAAATCACCCTAGTTGCCTTTGGCCTGTCAGGTAAGAGTGGTGTTAGTCAGGAAGGAAATTGCTAGCCTTTATTACAGTAACATTCCCACCAGCTTGGTGCCATTTCCAAGACTGTAGCAAACTTTGTCTGTTTCAGGGGAATAAAGCCTTCTGTACATACTTTGAGTAGCTGCCTCAACAGTGACTTCTTTTTTTGCTTCCATAGTTTGATGGCACTTTATGTCCAGGTGAAAAAGTTACATAGTTTTGTGTAACCTGTCTGGTTTCTTTTAAGTTTTTTTTAGGTTAACAGTGTTAAAAGATACTCTGTGGATAAATATCTATTTCTCTTAGAAGAAGGAAGCTGCTGGCCTCACTTCTGTGCTACAGTGGGTTCTGCAGGTTGCTGTCACATGTGTGAGGGGAGATTGGGGAGTTTGCAACCTTTAGGATGGGCTGGTCAAAAGAGGTGAAGGCTACAAGAGAGAATGATCTGTTTCAATCTCCTTTGTGTCACAGGCCATCTGAATGTACCTGCACCTGCCTTATTTCCCTATAAACAGCTCTCCTTGCTTCTGTGGAACTGTTGCATGATATGCAATGTATGGATGTGTTACCCCTGACTACGCACACAGTGAGAGATGCCACTACAAAGTCTAAACTATTTAATTGCTTCCTAAGAAGCAGTTATGACTGACAGATGTCACATCAGAAATGGCAGCTCACAGGCAGCAGAATGACACTGGAGGTGTGTCAGATGGGTGTCAGGAGAGCAGTTTTGAGACTGATTTGATGTCTTTTTTGATTTTTATACTTTATTTACGTAGCTCCAAGTTCTTACTGGGCACAGTTACCTGGTGTCTTCATACATCCTATTGCTGGTTGAGAGGAAAGAGTGACCATGCATAAAGGTCCTCAGAAATGCAGTTGCATTGTCAATTGCTGGATAGCAAAGCTGAGAGTTTTCCTGAATTACTACAGTATTTTGTTCCTTAAATGAATTTCATTCCTGGGAAGGGGGTTGTTTTGTAAGGATTTCAGTATATCAGGAGTACCTTCTGAATGTAGGAATTGATCCTACTCCCACTGAATTCAATTAGAGAGGATTTGGAGCTCTGTGCATTTTACAGGATTTTTATGCATCTGAAAGTAAGGATGATGGTGATGTTAAATGGTAAAAGTGATTTCCAGAGCATGAAATTTGACACCAGTTTCCAAACAACTTGTGAACTGTTCTTGTTACCCTGAGAGTAGATGTGTGCACTTAACGTTCGATGAATCTAATTGAACATTAACATTGAAAGTGTTTCTCTCTTAGCTTTTGGTAGGATGAGGAGAATCTACAGTGGTTTCCTTGCTTTAAACTAAAAGTCTCTGACAATCACAAGGCTATTCTATCTCTTCTTTGTGGCTTCTTTTAAAAAATATAAAATCTACTTGTTATCCAAGAGTACCTAAAACTTAACTTTGTAGTGATTATTTGTATTACCTGGATTGTAATGTAACTGTTTCATGTAACCACATAGGATTTCATACTTTCATAAAATGAATTGGTAGATTTGCAAAATAAATTGAAAAGAAAAACCTTGTTCTGCTGGAATTTTCTGTTTTACAAGTGAGGAGTGCCTGTCTCTCCAGGGTTATGTAGGAGCTGTATTGAGCTCCGCAGAATGTTGTTAATCAGCCTGACAGAGGTTATTGGGATATTCAGTCATCTGAAGGACCATTCCTGCTATGACATCTTTGGATCTGTCATTTTTTTCTGTCTCAAAGTCTTCAACAGCATCTAATAATTCCAGTTCCCAGCTGCATATACAAACAGGTACAGACTTGAAATGGTTTCAGGGAGGCCCTTGTTTACTTCTTTGTTTCACATTGTGTGTGTGACCTTCAACCACTAATCTGTATAATTTGTTCTTACCTTTTTCACATGCTGGTACTGTTCTATATTGTAAGCACCTTTCTTTTTGTAATCCCTCACCCCAAACACCAAAAATCCACCTTGCTGAGAAGCCCTCTGTAGTGCCTTCCATGGGGGTGTGCAAGTGTGAACCAGAGCAGAATTCACCCACACTGCTTTTAAGGAAGAGTCTCTGGTTGCCGGTCTCTGCACAAGGCAGATAATGGCATTACAGCTGAATATTTGGGATTTTCCCGTGAGAATCAGCTGCCTAAAGGAAGAATTATTGGACCCATACTCCTCAGGCTAGGTCAATACTCAGTCAGCATCTGCTTTCTATCTCCTTGTTATGAGAGATGCATTAATGATAACAGTTCAGTTTTTTAACTCTCCTGTAACCTGATCCCTCATGATCCTATCCACAGTGAACAAATTCATCTGCCTCCATTTAGAGCACTTTTCCACCTGGTAACAACAGATCATTGAAAACGGAGCTGCATTAAGGATGATTGTACTTTAATTTTAGGTGCACACTTAAAAAATACATTTTTTTTATTAATATTACAGCACTTCTGAGTGAAGTCTCCAGCTGGAGATGCCAGGGTGTCATTCAGCTCAGGCAAGTTACAGCTTTATCGACTTCCCTTCAGCCAGGTCATTTCACACCAGCTGAGTCTCTTTCCTCTCCTCTTTTTTTAATTGGATAGCAGCTCATTCAGATGTCTCCAAATACTGCCAGCTTTTTTGCATGTGGAAGTGAGAATTACACCATCATTCAAAAAAAATCGTTCTGCTAGATGCTGAAATATCAAAAAAGCCCTAAAAGCTGGAAAGTTGTTCTTTATCCCTGGTAAAACAGTACCTATTCTTTGGTCACGCCTGGCTGCCAATGAGCACAATAAGACGGAGCAATTAGGCCTTTCATTTGCGTTAGGCTAATTAATTGTTTGCACAGTGCCCTGAATATGGAATCATTTTCCTTTTGGAAGGAATAAAAGGATTAGAATGGCTTTATCCCAAGTTGCTCTGAACGTCTTTTATTTATTTAATGGGAGAAAAATCCTCTGTTGCCCCAAACGCGAACCACACACTCGAGCGTTACGGCTGCTCGGGGACGTTTCCATCAGTGGGGATGTGAAGGCATTCACATATGTCCATCCATCTGCAGCCACGCTCCATATGGGATCCGGGGGTCCTGCTGCATGGCAATGAGCATGCAGAGGCTGGAGCCACGCTGTGTGTGCTGCAGGGTTTGGATGTCAGCTCTGGCAGGCGCTGCAGAGGGATGAGCGTCCCTCGGATTTCGGCTGCCGGCAGCACCACGGTCGTTGTGAGCTGTGGTGGCGCTGGGAGGGCAGAGCTCTGCCACTGGACACTCTGAAGAGGTTTGTGCTGAGTGAATCCATGCAAATGGAACCTGGGCGAGGATTTCATGAAGAAGGGGCCCAGTGGACACAATATTGCAGAGGCTATTGCCATTTCTTCTTTATGTTCTGTTTGGTACCTCTCTGTGCTACCATCTTATTAAATACATATTTCATGTTAAATGGTATTACAGACGTGCAAAAAGCCATTTCAGTGGAAAGTGAAGGAACGTGCTCAGCTCTAAGTGCAAGGCAGAGGCTGCCATCACACGAACTTCCACTGAAGGGGTTGGAGATAACTGGCTGGAGTTCCTCCTGCCTTCCTATAAGGAGAGCTCCCTGCTCTCCTGTAAGACCTGTTATGGGCCATCTGCAAGACCTGAGAGTGAAAAATCTGTCCCGTGCTACTTTCTCTTACTCTAAAGATCAGGACACTGAGAACAGCCTTGGGTTTGAAGGGAGCATGAGAGGGCACCTAGGACGTGTTCTCAGCCACAGATGTCCATCCTGGCTTAAAAACAGCTGCTGCCAGAGATGTCGCATTTCCCAGGCAATCTGTTCTCCTGCTAAACCCTCCAGACTACTGGAAAGATTTCCCTAATATCTGCCACAAAGCATCTCTTAATGCATCACCCATCTCATCCTTTCCATGCCTACTGCTGCTACATCTGCAGCCCAAATCAGGGCCACCCCAAACAGGCAGGAAAGGAATTGGAGGGTAACACAAAGATACTTGGCTCCATGTGCCTGCCTTGCCTGGAGAGATCATTCTGTGTTCGGCCTAAGCTGGCAGAATTTAACTGGAAGTCAAACTGCTTTTGTTTTTTTAATGCCTGGATGTCTGAGTGTTGCTTCTTGGGTTTTGGACCTTCTTGCTGTCTGTGCTGGGTCATGGTAATGTCCCTGACACCAGTGCTGTTCATATCAAAGGAGTAGCTCCAGTATTCTGGGTGCAGCAGTCTCATGATAGCTTTGTATTTATATGTGGTAGGGGAATGGAAAGCAGCCACTGCAAAGCCCATGAGCCTGTCCCACCATTATCTCAAGAGATTTTCAGCATTTCACTCACTTTCTCTCCTTGGTGTCTTCACTTTAGTGCATGAAAATATTCAGAAGTGTCTTGCCTGGTCAATGGGAGAATCCCAAGTTTACATTTTGCTTTTTTTTTTTTCCTTTTTTCTTGTGAGTTTTTCTCAAGCTTAACTCTCTTAAATAATGTCTAGGGAGGGAGATAGTGGACCAGAACAGACATGAAGGAGTTTGGACAACTGTCCTAAATTAGAGCACAGGTTTACTTTGGAAATCCTATATGCATCACACTCAGTTACAGAAAGTTGGCTTTAACAGCAAATCTCTTGCAGCAGGGTGTCACTTCACTTCCACAGATTACTTGAAATGCTTTATTAATTCGATGACCTTGTGGGCTCTCAGAAAAAGCCATTTCTCAGTGTTTTGGGGAAAGAGAACTTCTCTGAGCTAAAGGGACTGTTTTGTTGCTCAGATTTATTGCTTGGCTGACTTAATTCACCATTCAAACACGATGATTTTTAGCTGCTGGGCAGTGGGCCTTGCAATGTTGAAACTAATTAACTGCTAGAACTCTTCTGAGCAAGGCTGTTTTCTTACTGGGTTTTGGGGCTTCTTTTTAATCCACAGAAATAAAGCAAACACGATCCTTGGAACACAGGGTTGCATGGATACGGTATCAGCACAGACACAGCCCCGTGCTGGATGAATCCATGTCACAAAGGAAGAAAGGCTGCCAGCTGTCCCCCCTGCCAGCTGTCCCCGCTGCCAGCGTGACACCACACAAAGGTAAGAGGAGAAAAGAGACAACATCTGAAGACAGAAGACAGGAGGGGTGCCAGAGTCGTGACAAAGAGAGAACTCGGAGACTAGCAAGAGAGATCTCCACTGTACAGCTGTGGATCCACAGGCATCAAGGACCTGAGCTGTGGACCTGGCTGGCAGGCCAAGGTCAATGGCTCTGCAGCTGGAGGGTCCTCGCCCCTCTCTCCCCTTCCTTCATCTCCACCACTGGTGTTGCAGACTGTATTTCTGAAAGACTTTTGAACCTCGTAGCTCAGATAGATCTAAAGAGCTGCAGTAGGACATCCTGCTGGTAGGACCTCATCAAAGCCTTCAGAGGGAGGACAAGGAGTCGTTCTTTGTCAGGATGCACCTGGCTGCAGGAAGTTACCAGTTGTTATCCCATCAGGGACTTCTGCTCATCAAAATATTTTCTGGGAAAAGTTTATAACCCCTGCAATATTTCCTGGTGATGTCTAAAGATGGCATAAAAAGGTCTAGAAGCTCAAGCAGAGACAAATTCAGTGTTTGTGTGCTCCTTCTTTACTGTGTCTTTGCAAAGCACTTCTGCCCTGCCCCTCGCTCTGGGTCCATAGTGCAAGCAAAATATGAATTGCTGCTGCTCACTGAAAGCAGGGAGTCCCTCACTGGCTCCAGGGAGCTCCCCATCCATCTTTGTTCCTGACTGTTTGACTACCTTTATCATCATTTTGAGATGCAGAGCTGCAAATACCATTAGTGGTCATACAGAATGGCAACTCTCTTGACATGCCTCAACCACAGTGACCTTCCTCGACTGGCAGCAGGAAGCACAGGGCAGCCCCTCTTGCTCCTATGAGCTTGGGCTGGGAGTGTCAGCCCCAGCTGCCAATTCACCTCTATCTCATTGTCTTCTTCCTTGCATTTCAGTGTTTCCAGGATTTGCAGCCTTCTTCTGAAGCCTCACAGTCTAGTTGCTCATTCCTGAAGCACAGAAGTTTACAGCAGCACCCCTGGGTGTGTGATCAAGGAAATCTTATGTCACTTGACTTGCTCTGAACAAAGGGGGAAGTGCAGAGGATCAGCAGCATGTGGGAGAGGACACCTCTGCTTCCCATGGATGCTGGTGGAGCTCACCTGGCCAGGAGCTCCAAAAGGACCATGAGGTTTTCTGCCTGCTGATTCTCTAGGTGAAGCAAGAGAACAGTAGTGGAGGTTTGTCACAGGGAGGTTTTTGAATAAGAGAAAACAGAATTTGGTAGCTGTGAGAGTCCAAAATAGCACCTGGGGATGTTGTACTCATGAGCTGCCCCATCTCTTACCCCTCAGCCAGAGCATGTTCCAGCGTCCCCTGGCTTGGAAAGGTGTCCCTAAATGTGAGGTGAGGGTCTGAAGTGACGCAGAGTCCCCAGGCAGGTGCCAAGGAGAGCAGCTTTATTGCAAAAACCCAGCCTTTTAAAGCAATTAGCCATTATCAGCTACATAGTTTTAAATCACAACAAACATAATTCAACCAAGCACCATACACCAGGATGTGAACACACGGTGGTTATATAACTTGTTTTTCTACCTCTAATTCAGCTGAGACACTTTCCCACAGTCCTTTTCTGCTTAGCCAAAGTAAAAGGCCTGAGCCATGATTTTACAAGGCCTTCCCTTTGTAAGGTTTTACCTAGATGCAACACTTAGAGGCAGTACAGGACACAGGGTGTGAGGGGACAGTGCTGAGGGCTGAGCATGGCCCCTCAGGCATGGGGACAATGGGACAGACCAGTTCTCTTCAGTCCCTGACATGTCCCACTGCACCAGTGAAGCCACCCCTGGAAAGGAGCACCCATGGTCCACGTGTTTATCCTTTGCCAGCCATCCCTGCTGTTCTCTCCTTTTCCTGTGAGCACCTGTGCTTTTGTTCCCTTCAAACTGTCCTTGGAGTGACGCAGCAAAGTGCCAGGTGTACCTCTGCTGCCGCTCTCATCTCAGCAGTGAAGGCTTTCTTTTGTTTAGCTGAGAGGGAGCCTGGGTCAAGGCTTTCGTGTGCCAGGCAGAATCCAAACACGAGAACACGCAGGTGAGCTCAGAGCCAGGATCTGGGCTGACAGTGGCAGGAGGGGCAGCACCGTGCCAGGGACCAGGGAAACGTGGATAACAANGGGTCCCTCTCCGTGCCGTTGTTGGGTGGTGAGGACACACCGCAGCCAGGCAGCAGTCCCCAGGGCAGGGCCGGGCAGGAGCTCCTCGCCTGGAGCCCCGCGAAGCCCCGCTAGAGGCAGCTCTTGGTTTGCTCTGAGCACGGAGGAGCAGCCGAGCCCTGTGCCCGGGGACCGCGCTGCGGGCAGGAGCGATGGAGCTGCTCCAGCACACTCAGCCGCCGCTTTTCTCCACGTACGCTGTGTTGAAGCCCGGGTGGGCGAGGAAAGCCCCGTGGGAGCCGGCCTGAAGCCAAAGGAGGAGGGGTTGCAGGGACATGGAGGGCTCGGGGGGCTGAAGTCGGCACCCGGGAGCAGCGATATCCCAAGGAGAAGGTTGGAATTTGTGGTGTGTGCCCCCCTCCTGCCCGCACCGAGAGCAAGCCCCACCACTGGCATCCTGCAGCGGGAGGGTGGGAGGTAACAGCCAGCAAGGAAGGGATTGATTTGTTCTTTTTTTTCTGCTGTAGATTAACAGATCCAGCTCCGACTGAAGTATTTAGTGATCACAGCGACTTAATTGCAGGGGGAAAACATTTCCTGGCAATTACGTCTGTGCCGGTCTCGGCTCGCCGGGTGTTTCCCTTCGCTCGGCGGATGGCAGGAGCAGCCTGGCTCGGCGCACGGCCGTCCCCAGCCAAGGGCAGCGCAGCCCGGGTGGCACAAGCCCTGCCAGACGGATGCTCCCTGCACTGCTGCCCCTGCCTGCTGCATGCCCTGGGAGGCCCTGGGAGGCCGGATCCGCTCGCCCACCCTCCGCAGGCTGCCAGGCAAGTCCTCGGCGGCCAGGAGGTCCTTGGCGGCCACCCACCCCTCTCTGTCGCACCGGGTTCAGCCTGGGTGAATTCCAGCGTTGCTCTTTTCATTTCAGAGCTGCAGGAGAAGCGGCTTATGGTCACCTTAAAGGAATAAACGATGCATAAAAATATTTGATCAATTAAGCCAAATGATTTGGCAAGCGACGGCTCCCGCTGTACCCATCCTCCTCACAATTGTCTCATTATCCTGCCCTAAATCAAGCTGTCACAGATTTTTTTGGCTTGGAGGGGAGAGGGAGGGAAGGAGAGAGCTGCTTTCCAGAGCTCACCTCCAGAACCGAAACCCTGAGCAGGGAGCGGGTCACTGAGTCACCGAGAGCATCCTCCCGCCCCTTCCCCCTCCGCCCGCGCTGCTGCTCCTCATTAATCTGATTTTGGAGCCGGGAGCGGGATGCGATGCCAGCGGCAGGAGCAGGAGCTGCTGCGGAGGCTGCGCTTCCCCCCCGGCTCCGCCTGGCACCGCAGCTGCCTCCGAGCGCCGTTCCCAAAGCCACTGGCTTGGTCGCTTGCTGTTGCCGGGGAAGCATCCCGAGAAGGGGACACAGATCATCAGCGGGGCAGGAAGGTCCCCAGGGACAGGGTCTCCACCCTCCTCAGGTGCCAAAATAAAGGGGGCTCGGATCCTGCTTGCTCCCGTTCCTGCCACCTGCAGCAAGTGTCTGGAGAGCCTCCTCTTGCCTCAGCCGGGACAAAAGGCACTTGGAGCCCCTCACTTATGGGCACACCTGCACTGTGGTAATCACATCAGCCCCTTTTCACAAAAGAAACATAGGCAATTGCATCTAGACGTTCTTGATTCGAGCATGTCCCAGAGGGACTCTGTGTGTGTGAGCCCCAGACAGCAAACGTGGAGTCTTTCACTATTTATTAGTCAAGAGAAAAGCAAAATCTGTCTCTTTGGGAGCCTCAGTGTTTCATAGGCCCTAAAGAAATCAGACCTGAGGACCCGTCTCCTGCATCCTCAGGACAATGGAGCATCCCTCACCCTACACACAGGGAAACCCCTCTCAGGAAAAGTCCTCCTCCTCTGTCCTCCCTAGGTGACACCCTGGATACTGTGTCAGACCTGTGTGATTCCCCAGTTCTGCTAAAATAATTAATGTAAAGTTATTAATATTATTTTATTAATAAATCAATTAAAGACTCATTGATTCACTCTGCTGGGACAGTGAAACAGCTGCATACTCATCTGTTCATGTGAGCACAGCCAGGCAGAGCATCCCCTTATGCTGCCTGCCCTGCACAGAGACAGCCCAGAGCCAGACCTTTCCACCCAAGAAAATTTTCAGAAAGAATAAAGAGGGGACCACGTGGAGCAAACACAGACCCTTGCATACAAAACTATTCTGGATGGAGTTAACAAAAAATGTGTCATTTTCTCCTGCCAGCAGCAGCCCGGCAGGGCAGGGATGCTGGTTCTGGTGGGCAGGCTGGGACCTTGCTGATCCCTTGGACCTGCTGTGCTGCTGCAGCCACCATCAGATCGGCTCTGAGCAGCTCTCCTGGGTGCCATGTTCAATCCACACTGTTTAGTTTTGTTGCCTTTTTAATGCTGTCAAAACAGGAGATGCTCCTGCTGCTTTCACAGCCGTGCTAATTGGCTGCAAAGAGCAGATTTCTGTTCACATTACAGCTACTTTTGAACTTTGAACTTGCCTTTAAAATCCAATTCCTATGAGGTTTTTGTCCCCACCCCTTGCAGGGCTGTGAAGCAGCACTATCAACAACTCACTCCCACAGTGCTTTTTGGAGGACCAAGGGCAGATCACGCACCCTGCAGGGATCCCACAAGGGATTTTCTGCACTCATGCTCTTATCCTGGGCTCCCCCCAGCCTCTGGCATCTCTGGAAACAGAGGACTGGGGAACACATGTCAATCCATCACCTGGAAAATGCAAGCAAGACCCTCTGTAAGGAGCAAATCTTGGGCTGAACCTCCAGTAGATGCTGTGGTATCTTCAAGCTTTCCCACTGCCAGCTCCCTTCTCCCTGCCCCAGTGACAGTTCTTTCCCCCTGATGAGCCTCCTGGATCACAGAGGTGCGGGTAACGCCTGGTGCTGGGTGCTAAGTGAAGCACTGCACGAGTCACAGTGACCCTGTGCCCCCTGCCTGTCCTCCACCCACCCCCTGCCCAGTCACCTCTGCAGCTCAGGTGCTCTCAGCCTGTTTTCCAGCTCTGCCAAAGCCAGGAACAATCTGAGCTGCACAGCAGGGCTGCAGCTTTCCTGATGCTGCATGCCTGGCAGGCTCTGGTTTTCCTTAGATGTGGCCAAACAGGAGCTCTGAAAAGCCCAAATGAATCCAGCAGCAGCAGGAGCAGGGCTGGTGATCTGAGATACCTCCAGGCTGAAAATGCAAGCCCCTCCAGGAAGACTGGGAAAACCACATTACAAGCCTGGCTTTGGCCCAGCCCCTCAGCAGAAGCAATGAGAGGAAGAATGGGGGAGCTGGACAAAACCCCCTGACCCCTCTCTGGTCAGCCCTGAGCCTGCACTAATGAAAAGCCAGGCAATGGCCACGTGTGCAGGGCCAGGAGGACGAGCCCAGGATGGTGCCTGCACTAACACACACAGCTCCAGTGATTGCCAAGACCCTGTTGCTCAGCCAAATGAGCCTGAGTTTGCAAGGAGCTATTAGCCAGAGCAGAAATGTTGGTCTCCAGCACATCCTTCACTCAACAGATGTTCCAGGTCCTGCTAAGCTGTAAAAAGACTGACCAAGAGTCCCTGGTGGGTGCAGATGGTTTCAGCTCCATTAGCCATCAGTAACAACCCAAAACGCTCTGACCATCGTGAGCCACAAAACCAACCTGCTGCTGGGCAGGGGGCCAGAGCCAGCACTGGAGGCTGCTGGGCATGGGGAAGGAGAAGCTGGAGCTGCCTGAAAGATCATGGCAAAAGCACCCACAATGGGAGCAGTTGGAGCAACTATTTGGGGTTTCTACATTGCTTGGTAATTTCAGATCACAGATGGAAATCCAAGAGAAGCATCTCGTAAATCACACGGTCTGTGGTTTTTCCCTTTTCCCCTGCTGTGTTATGATGGAAAATTGCAGTTGGTGTTTCCAAAAGCCATGAAATACCGTGCAGGCCCTGGCAGGTTCACATCCAGCTGAAGCAAACTCCACTCCAGCATGCAGCTTGCCTCCAAAAGGGTCACTGAACCCAACAGCTGTGTTTTGCTGACTGGAATTTGCACCTTTCCCCAGCTCACTGGGCTGCTCTCTCCTCTTTCCCATCAGCATTGATTCAGAGTTGGTTGAGTGCCAGCCTTGCACCCCTTGAACACAACTAAAACCAGAGGATTTCTGATAGAAGACAAGGAAAAAGGCATGAACAGGTGGCTTTTAGAGGAAAAAGGGATTTTTTTATATGATTCTGCAATAGAAAGGGAGAAGATGAAGACTTTGCTAAAAATTACCATGAAGCACCAAGCAAGAGAAGATACGTGGGCCCAGAAGGTTTTTTCTGCTGCTGCCTCCCTCCATGGCCAGGATAAAACACAGGGAGTGCCACAGCAGAGACACAGACAGCACTTGGTGCCACAGCTCTGCCTGCAGAGCCACACTCTCCATCTGCTCAGTCCCAGCAGCACAGGGGCAAATTGTCACCAGCACAGTGGTAAATTGTCACCGTCCTGCCCCTGATGCTTTCCTGCTGCCTCTCACCCCCCTCTGAGCCTAGGGGCTGTCCCATTTACCCACAGGGCTCAGGATGAGCATTGTCCCATGGACTGGGACCAGCAGCATCTTCGTGCCACAGCCCAGGACACACTGGGGTTGAGGATGTGTCCCCTTGATTACCCTAGAGCTATGCTAATGGCTTTCTATTTTAATTACATGGAAGTCTAAACATGCTGCAGGGTCTGGCTAATGCTGCACGGCACAGAGGAAGGCCTGTGCATCACTGACAGCCTTATTTCTTTTTTTGCATAATAAAGGTAAAGTGACACTGGGGACATGTGTCTTTTATGGTCCGAGGTCAGCTGCCTGCAGGTCCTGAGAGCCAGGAGAGGGAGGGGAGAGGGAGGGAAAGAAGGCAAAGTAAACAGATAAATCCCTGGAACATATGGCCTGTGCTCGGTGTCTTTACGCATGAGGCACCCCACTTAATAAAAGTTTAGGATGGAAAAGCCAAATAAAATTGATAATCTGCCCAGGGAGGGTGATTCAGATGAAGCAAGCACATTACAAGGGGGTGACTGATTTACAATTTTCTTCTATTTGCGGTTTTATGACTATTACAGTTATTCTTGTGAATATAATTCATTACTGTGCTATTATTCCCAGAAGTGAAAATCAAAGGTTTATCAGCCGACACCGGCAGGCGTGAAATACTGCCCCAACGCACAGCTCCGTGCTGGAATCACAGCTCAAAACCAGACGGGAAGGCAGAAGCCAAGCGCTCACCTCTCCCCGTCCCCCAGTCCCCTCCTGGGACACGGCCAGGGGCAGGCAGCCCAAAGCCAGCAGCACCTCCCAGCGGGGCAGGGAGGAGGCAGCGAACCAGTGACCAATGTCCTCCAAAAGGTGATGGACACAGGAGCGGCTCAGTTATTTGGAAAAAATAACGTGGGTGAGTGCCCTGCCGGGCAGCCCTGGGCAGGCGCAGGCAGGGGGTCACAGGAGCTGGACACCGAAGCCATCAGGCTCTCCCGGGGGCAGGGCAGGCTCCCGGGGGTGGCTTTGGGCACAGCATCCCACTGTGCTGCCAGCTTCTGGCTGGGCAGGGTGATGGGCTTGAAACCAAGACCACAGGACCTGGAGCCAGAAAGAGGGCAGGGTTTTATTTAGAGTAGCAGCTCTAGCTGGGAGAAATGGACTGAACTGGGGGTTTATCCAATATAAAAGCAGTGAAGAGAGTACTGAAATGTATTTGACGTTGCTGCTCAGTGGATACCTGATTCTGTAGCCCACATCTGACATAAAAGCCATCATTCCTGTGGTGTGCTTTCTCCAGCAGCAGCTGAAGCCCAGCCCCAGCCAGCTGCTGGTGCAGCTTAATGGCACAGCCCTCCCCAGCTGCATCCTGTGGGCTTCCAGGCTTTGTCACTCCTGCATGCCAGCCTCAGCTGTGAAAACCAAGAGAAGTCTCTTCCAGCCTCCTTTTTCTCCTCTTTTCTACAAGTTTTTATCTGAAGAGCCACACTTTGCTTTCCCCATGACAGATCATCATCCCAAAGGCTTCTTTGCAGCACTCCAGACGTGGCTGACATTCTGCTCCAGCAGCAGAAGACACCAGCTCTTGATTAAAAAACCTCCAGAAGCCGATGGCAAAGAGCCCTGCACAGCACACAGACCCTGCAATAATCCCTAGTGGGAGAGGAGAGGAGAGGAGAGGAGAGGAGAGGAGAGGAGGTAAAACCTAAAATCAATGTGTCTGGGCCAGACCAAGGGCCTCTTCAGCCCAACATCCCAGTGCTGGTTCTGGAAGAGTGGATGTAGTGGACAGAACAGACAGTCTGGAGGGACATTTTCCTGGCATCCTCCCATCTGGGTCCCAGAGCTTGTCTTGATGCCTAATAGCTCTTGATGGATTTTTTTTTTCTTCCTAGAATTTGTCTAATCACTTTCTGAAGCCTTGTAAAGTTTTGGCATGTCCGGTATCATCTTGTAATTAGTCTCCAGCTGAAGGACATGCCGTGGGTGGAGGTTGGTGTGCTTTGGAAGGCTCAGTCTGTGACACTGGGATCTGAGTCACGTCTGAGGGTGGGAAACGCAAACACAGAGGCCAGGAGTTTTCTCCTCATCACCACCAAGTGCCCCAGTGGGAACAGAGTCTCTGAAGTCTGAATTGCTTAAGAGGAAATAAAACCAACACCAGCTGCGTGGTCAGAGTTTGTCCTCAGCTCTGCTGTCTCCCTAAAAGATGTGCCACTCCCTAGAAGTGGCACATCCCAGATGAAAACAAGCCACCAGGACGAGCCACAGTTGCTGTTTAACCACTTTAGATCAGGAAAATACCCAAACCCCAGACTTTAACAAACGTGCCTGGGTGCACTGGGGTGAGCTGTGTCTCTGCCTGCCTTCAAAGTGAAGCACGTGTCAAGTGCTCTGCTGAGAAGGGCAGTTTGGTGAGGGCAAGAGCTGCGATAGAGAAATGTCACCAGCCCAGCAAAGGCTAATGACAGCCCCTCCTACAGCCCCTCGGACTGGCAGTGCCTGCTCGGGCTGTTCTTGCCCGTCCCATCGCCACAGCCAAGCGCCAGGCTGGGGCTGTCCTTGGCTGCCCCAGCTCTGCTGGCACGGTGGCTTCCAGCCAGTGCTCCATGCAGAAGCAGCCCCAGCTGGACATGCGCAAAAGAAACCCCATTAAGCTGCAAACTGTGTGAAGTAAAGGCAGATCAGCTGCAGCAATAACCAGGAACTTTCCCTGCTGGGGGCTGGGGACCGGGTGCAATGGGGCCCCCAAAGTGCCCAGCGAGGACACGGCTCCAGACTGAGCCAATGGCACCTGTGGGGCCGAGGGACTTCAGCACTGTGGTTAATTGTGATGAGCAATAAAATTCCAGCTGGGGATGAAGGTCCCAGTGCCTGCCAATTAGTCCTGGCATCCTGAAGACAGGCTGTAATGGGATTATTGAACCAGTCCTATTATGCACTAAAGTGTTCGGGGAAGCTCGCCACAGTGCCTGGAGAGCTGCTGGGAGCAACGTGCACAGAGCTCCTGCTGGGAGGGGATGGAACCAGGCACCCACCCACCCTCCCCATAAAAGATAAGCACTTTTCTTACTCCCTGGGTAAAACATTTGTCATGCCACAGGAGTTTGAGTCAGTGAATCTGGGCAGTGACCAAGATTTTGCTGTTTAAAATAAAAATGGATTTGTTTTCTCCCTTGAACGACAAACTCAAAGAAGCTGCATCAGACCCCAGCTGAGAGCACTTAAAAGGCAGTGCTGCTGCAAGAAGCTGTTTGCTTGGCCATCTCACTGTAATGGCGGGTATTTGTGATTTGGAGCTTTTTTCTAGGCAGCCCTGAGGAGATTTCATGTTTATAACATCACAGTCCAGGGTGTGAGGGTGGGCTCAGCCTGCCAAAGGAGCCCTTTGCTGTCTCCAGCTCACAGAAGACATTTGGAGTTGGTTGGATCACCACGGCAGATGAAGCAGGAAGCTTCCTGCAGACTGCTCATCTCAGCAGCTGCCAAAAATACGTGACCCTCTGGCTGTGCTAGCTGCAAATGGAGAGATCTCTCTTTGGTGCAGAAGAGAACAGAAGTGCTGTTCAGATGACAGCAACGCTGGCAACCCCAGGACATGGAGAGGTGCAGATGTGTCTGCTGTGAGTGCTGCCTCCCCCAGTGCCTCCCAGAGGGGAGGCAAAGGCAGGGACCACATCTGGGTGTGTGCCAGTACCACAGCCCACACAGTGCCATCCTCCACCCTTCCTGAAGCTCTGAGGCCACTAATCACCCCAGTAATATCACTATATCACTGGCCCCTGTCCCCTCAGTGCCATCAATCACTGCTTTGGGGTGACAGCCCAAAATGTGGCTCCATTTTGCTTGCTTGGCCAAAGAGATGAACCAATTCTGCACTGAGAGAGGTCATCTCCTGATCATGGCTCTCTCAGAAACAGCTCCTTCTCTGCAGCAAGGACCTGGCTGTCAAAGGGCTCTTCCACCTCCCCAGTGCATGGATCCAGGAGCTTTCTGCTACTGCTCCAGCCCCTCCACTTGGCCCCATCCCCTCAGCAGTGCTGCTCCTGCAGGACTTGGGGACAGGAGCCCAGGCAAGCCAGGGATGGTGCCTGTCCTGGGCAGGACCACCACGACAGCACAGGATTCCAGAATTGAATCAGACAGCATTTATTAGGCAATGAAGGGTCAGAGAAAGTGGAAAAGGAGTGAGGTGGGAGAGGATGGGTTCTGGGTTGTGTCTGCAGGAAGAATTAGCAGGACATGGTTTAGAGAGATGAAAAGCCTTTTGATTATTAGAGCAATATTTAGTGGCTGCAGGAGAGGGATATTTAGCAGGCTGCTTTCCCCCTGCTAAACACAAAGCCAGGACTCCTTCAGCCGACCTGGTGGAGTGCAGCCACCACAGCTGAGGCTGGGCATCACCCAGGGAAAAGTTAGGAAAGGTCCTGCTGCCAGATCAAGGCTGCTCTGCTCTGCTCTGCAGCCAGCCACGCTTTAAAGAGCTTCAACAGGGTCTCAGTTTTATCTCCAGTCCATAAGGAGCTTTGCTTTTCTGCCTGGAAGCCCAGGCACAAGGTGCCTTGAGGCTGGGATTTATTTCACCTTTATCATCCTGGACAGACATCCCCAGGCTCCTGGGAAGGTCTGCATGACCTGTTTAACTTCAGCCAGCTCAGCCAAGATGATGTGCACCTCTCTGAGCCCAGACAGATGCAGGGAATGCCCTGGGAGCTGCCTGTGACCCACAGCTTGCCCTGCTGTCCCCACGAGGCCAAGCAGCAGTGACAGTCCACAGCCACTCTCCAAACTGACTCTGAATCTATCATTTCCAGTGCATTAATTCCTACTCATTATTGATCACCTTGGAACCCGCTGGGACTGTGCTGAGCTCCACCAGCCCTGAGTTATGGACACATCAAAGGAGCTGCCAGGGAGAGGAGAGGAGAGGAGAGGAGAGGAGAGGAGAGGAGAGGAAGAAGCTCATCAGGTTGCAATCCTAACACGTCCATTGACAGTATTTACCTGCTCCTAACAGAGCATAACATGCTCAACACAGCTGATCACTATAGGGGATTCATAGGTGGAACACAGCCCTTTGTTCATGCACTCCCAAGGTATCTGGGAGCCAGAGAGGAGAAGAAGTCCACGGCATATCAGTTGTTTATGTTTTTAAAGATTTTAGGGTTAGTAACCAGGATTTATCCTGAGTCACACCTGCCCTGCAGGGTCCCCTCAATACTCTCAGCAGCCTCTGCTGCCTCACTGAACATGCAGGCAGCAAGGGGACAGGGGGAAGGCTCGGTGCTGGAGAAAGAGTACTTTGATTTCTTAAAAATGAGAGCTCAAGGGCTAGGCTCACACTCGGGACTCAGGTACAAGAGCTGCACAGGAGGGGTGGCAAGCACTTTTGCATGCACCAGGGAGCAAAGGGATACCAAACACAGACAAGGACAACAAGGACACCCAGTGAGATGAGGGGCTTGAGGTGAGCTGCCCTGAAAAGACTGTGAGTTGCAATGTTGAGTGCACAGACCCACTGGTTGGAAAAGGGTTTCCTTCTGTCAGAGGAGCTGATGTGCCTCCAGATGACCCACCTGAGACATGAGAGAGAACGAGGGGCTGGCTCTGCTCCCTTTGGGACAATCACCCCCTGTAATGCTGCTCCTGGCAGAGCTCACACTCAGCCCTGTGGCTGATCCATCATCAGGCAAAACTGCTCTTGCCTTGAGCAGCTGCTCAGCTCTGGACACCTGAACAAATACTCCAAGAAAGCAGAAATCTCCACTGTGGGACACCGTGATGATCAAGGGCTGCACACACAGCTTCCTGTAGGTAATTTTTGCTGTAAGTAATTTTCATGAGCTGCAGAGTCAGAAATGCCAGTTCCTTGTCTTTGTCAGAAACCAGAGCAGCTCTGCATGTGGATTAAAACCCAGCACATGCTGTTTATCTTAAACCACCTGAACTTCTTGTTCTAGTGCAGTATCTGCCAGCATCCATCCACCCTGGGAGGTGTTACATGGCATTTCTCTGCTCAGAGCCCTGGTCCCTCAGGGCCTCAGTGGTTTAGATCATAATTCTTCAATAAGACACAAGCTGTTGGAAAAAAAAGAGTAAACACACCACAAAAATGACAGGGAGCCTGCAAGCACATATGGAGAAAAGGCAAAGCAGGTTCTGGGTTTCCCACCCCTGCTCTCTTGAGTGTCATGTTAAATTCCCAAGCCAACTGCAGGCAAAGCCATCCAAAGCCCAGATGTTTTGCAGATGTTCAGTGGGAATTGTTCTTGTCCCCATGCTCCCATCACAACATTTTCATCTTCGAGGCTCTTAATTAGCCACTTCATCTTTTGCCAAACCCTCTTCGGTTTCACAGCCTGCATGTTGGGATGGGGCCACCCTGGGTGCAGAATCCCAGCAGCCCTGTTCCCACAGGACCATGCCAGCTCCCTCTCTAACCTCTGTGGAAATACACAGCAGCACATCCCCCCAGCACCCCAATATGTTTCCCAAGTCATTTGTTTGTAAGGGACTTAGCAGCAGGCTTGAAACTTTCCTTTTTGACTCTGTAACTCTAAAGCATCGATGCTGTAAACAAATGGCAAAACTTCAAACCTCTGGGCCATGCTGCTCCCCAGGGATGAGATGTGCTCCCCGAAAAAGAATGGGGCACCTGCAGAGCTCAGAAGGGCTTGCACAGCCTCTCTCAGCCCATGCAAGAGAGGGGATGGTGATGTCCCCTTCCCACCAACGTCCAGCCAAGGAGGGAAAGCGCAGGGATGAAGCAGGACCTGAAGCATCACGGGGCTCCTAAGTGACTCAGAGGAGGAGCAGCCAAACAGAGCTTCCTTTATTGATTTATTTATGGAGAATGAGATATTAATGCAAGACCTGTTGTTTGAACAGGTTTCTCCTCGCTGTGCTGAGAGAGAAGCCCTGCGGTGAGGGGGGCTGTGTGGGGAGGCGTGTGTGGAGTGCTAATCCCTGCCCGGTCCCCTCGTCCCCTCCTCACTCCATCTGTTCCTTTGGATGATTCACTGTGACTTCTCAACTTCTTACTCCCCTTTCCCCACCCTGAGCAGGGAGTAGCTGGCAATTAAAATATTAGCAGGGGGGAAACGCTTCATAATGCATATGATTATTTCTTAGTCCGAGGAATTTTAATTAGCTGAACACATGGGAGACCACGTTTTGCCAGTCAGACCCCACAGCCTGATGCTGAAACCTCACTGGCTGCCTTCTCCTGCCCACAACGTGCCTGGGATGCTCTGTTATTGCTGGGTCAGAGCTCGTGCCTCCAGATTTTCCTGCAACTTTATTATTATTTTTATGTCTTGAGTTTTACAATACACAGGCTTTACAGCAGGGTACTTTCTGTGATGGTTTTTTACCTTGGCTTTGTTTTTTTGCTCAGGAGCATAACAAGGTGATGGGATTTATGGGCAGCTCTGGGTTTTCTGTTACAGCTTTCCTTAGCAAGATCATCAGTTTTGCCACTATCCTTGCTGGCCTTTTTCTCTGGCTTTGGTTGTCCCCCAGAGTCACAGCCCACATTAGTCTCCAGCTGTTGTTCAAGCAACCCAAGCAGGGATCACACAGGAGCTATTGCAGCTAAATAAAAGTTTCAAGAGCAGCGGGGTTTTAAAAGTCTTCTGAGCTATTTCTGCTGTCATCTGTTAACACCAGTTTCAGCAAAGCCCTGCTTACTGGGGACAATGGCAAAAAGCATCCTTGGCTGGAGGGCTAAGGACTAATGCAGCAGTCCTGGATGACCAGCTGGGGACTGAGAAAGCAGCCAAGAGCTGCACAAAGTCAGAAGCTTGAATTGGGTCGGGGGGGAAACAAAACAACAACATAAAAAGCACCAGGGTATTATTTGTTAATGATGCCAAACCAAGGATTCAGGTGGGGAAGGTGTGAGCCATCTCCAGCGTGTGCCCAAGCTGCTCCAGGAGGAGCTGCCTCATGGCAGAGGAAGCAAAGGCTCCATCCAGATGTGAATTTGGCTCTGTGGTTTTGGGGACAGCAGCCATGAAGGCTGAGGGATCCCCAGAGGCCACTGGGGATGAACCTTCCTGCAGTTTTCTTAAGAAGGGAAGCAAAGAGCATCCTTCAGCTGAGATCATGGGGAGAATTTGGGAGGTCCCTGCCAGGCAGCCAGCATTCTCTGCAGGCTGAGTCTGGATCCAGCCCCATCCCAGAAGCAGGAGTCCCAAAACACAGCCTCATCTGCATTTTCCTGGAACTGGGCTAATGAGACTCACCCGCCAGCCCGCCCCCCCAGCCACAGCGTAAGGAAGAAGACCCATCAAAAATCTCTACCCCCTCGATTTTGTGGGGTTAACACTTTAGCTTTGAGTTTTTATTTAGCTGGAGTCCCAGGCTGGGCACCAAAGGACAAAGGGATGCTGCTACTGCAGCCTTGCTCCTTCAGCATCTCTCCAGGAAGGACAAGGGCCACAGCTCCCTTTCCACACCCTCATTTCCAACAGCTTGCAGAGATGAGGACCTTTCAATGCTTTTGCTTACACTTTCCAAATATTGCTCCTCTTGTTTAACCAAATACTGGATTTTTTTTCCCCTCGAGGGAAAAATCCCAGGTGCAATGTGGTCTGTGACAGCGCCGAGGCAGGTGCAGAGTCTGGGGGTGTCCCTTACAAGGATGCACTTCCCAGAGCCACTTTCTATCTCAGCAAGTACCAGATCATTATCGTTCCCTGGGAAAGAGCAGGGAGGAGTGCCTGGGGGTTTACAGGACTGGCACAGCCCCTCGACAGGCAGCCTGCAGGCAGGGCTGACCCTGCATGGGATGGGGCAGCTTTGCTCAACCTCCTCATGGGCTTCCCCAAGCTCTGCTCCCTCCAGTGCCACTTCTCTCATCAACACCCTCCTCCTTACTGCTAAAAAAACAAAATAAAATAAAATAAAATAAAATAAAATAAAATAAAATAAAATAAAATAAAATAAAATAAAATAAACCTAAAGAAAGGAGGAATTTTTTACATGATCCAACTGCAGAGGCATGGAAAGCCTTTCCCATAGCAGGAGCTCTCCTCCTTGCAGCAGCCAGGGCATGGCAGGGCTGAGCCTGCCCTCTGGCAAGATGAGAAATTGGTCAGTGGGCAGTGTAAATATCTCAGCAGTGTTATCTCCCGTGTCTAAGTGCCCTGCACATTCCCTGCTGATTCCCAGGGCTCCTGTGCAGAAGCCACTGCAGGGACACAACCCTGGGTGTGCTGGACACACATTTCCAGAGCCCCTAAGCCAGGGAAAAGGGCTCAGTTTGGAGCAGAGGAGGTTGAGGGGAGATGCTGGGATGTTAATCCCAGCTCTGAGAGCAGGGTCAGTGGGAGGGATTGAAAGCAGGAGAGGCAATATTGATCAGCACTGGCACTGAGAGAGCTGGCACTGCCCCAGAGCTGAGAGGGGGGATCTCTGGTAGCCCCTTCCTATGAAATCTGCCTGTGGAAAATAAGAATAGTGTCACCCACCTGAGATTCATGGGTAACACATAACCTGCACCAGCAAGGTTTTACCACCACACTATAAAGTCTCCCTCCCCAGAACAGCAACCAGCCAGGCCAGCAAGACAGTAATCCTTTATTACATTCCATTACATCTGGGAGCAAAATGAGGAATCTTGTATGGTTTCCCTGCAAGGGACAAAGCAAGTAGGGCTGGTTGTTTTTTGTGACAGAGCCACAGTAAATGCCAGAGGAGGAGGGGACCAGCCTTTGCAGGCACTGGGCAATGTGAGGTGGAGCAAGGGATGCTGATGGAGCATGGCTGAGGCCATCTCCTCCCCACGCCAGGTGTCTGCAGCACACAGCTGCTGCAGGACCAAAGCCAAGCTGGGCTGGTGCAGTGCAACTCAAAAATTATATCAGGAAAATGACACCTCCAGCTTTAGCAGAGACTTGAAGGGAAATCTCAAAGGGGTGCTTGCTATCAGCAATCCAAACAAAAAAAAAAAGGGTGGCATAGATGTGGGATAGAAGCAGAGCTGCAGGTGCTCTGCAACTTCCACTTGGTATTCATGTGCTTCAAACCAACTTCCACTTGGTATTCTTCTTTCCCAAACTGTTGAAGGACTCAGTCTGGGCTGGGCATCTCTGCCCTTCCTCCCACAGGAGAGTCATAGCAGCCCCAGGGGGAACAGTGCCTGTCCTCAGCAGCTGTGGTCAAAATAATAATTAAAAAAAGAGGCAGAAAACAATTGAAGCTCAGGTGAGTGAGGTGAATTTCATATCAGGTAGGAATTTCCCATGGTTACAGTTTGCTGGCTCTAATGCCACTCTCATAAAAATGAACATTTTTTCCTTGGGAATATTTCAAGATTGATGAAAAAATATGAGTTTCCTCTGGGAGAAAGGGTGGGAGAGCCAGAGACATTCGCCTAGTCCCATTTCTGCCTTCAGGGAGAAAACAAAATTAATGGGCACCGGTTGAGCAGTCACATGTTGAGCTGAGAAACCCCACTGAGCTCTCCTAAAGCTGTGCTGAATATCTCCTCCCATGGAAAAAAAAAATCTGATATTGCATTTCACCCCAATTCAGGTACAAAAATGGCTTCAAAATCACATTCTTGAGTATTGGGTGGGGTTTCATTTCCCAGCTGGCAGCAGATGTCTTCTGCCAGCAAGACCCCTGATCTCTGCAGCATGCCCTGCCCAGCCTGCCCCAGTGTCACCAGTTTAATTAGCTGCTGTTCCCAGTGCCTGTGGCTCAGCTTAACTTCATGTGAACAAGCCCTGCTGTGCTCCACAAGCTGGACTCTGCTTGCACCTGGGAGAAATCAGTGCCTTTGTCTCTGTTTTTTTTCCCTAAACTTCACGCCTGGCAGAAATCAAAACTCAGAAACTGTGCCCAGCTGGATTCATATATGGCTTGGTCACTCAATCTTTTCTTTTATCTAAGGAGGGAAATAGAAAAAAAAAGGGACCTCAGGGAAATGAATCCTCCACTGAAGCTTGATGTGCAGCTTTCCAGGTTGCTGGTGTGTGCCTGGGAGTGGGATTAATACCCATCAGAGGGACCCATGGAGGGAAGAGCACCCTCACCAGATGCAGGAGGGGACAGAGAGGGACCAGGAGGGCCACATGGAAGACTGGCTGGCAAAACTGGGCTTCAGGCTCAAAAAGAGCAGGCTGTAATAAGGAGATAAAGGGAAAAGTGATGTCAAGAAAGGGAGGTGCCCGTTCTCCATCCTCTGCTGGACAAGGCAGGATGGACTGAAGCAGCAGCAAGAACATTTGGGGCTGGACATCAGGGAAAGCCCTCCAGGACAGCAATTTAACCTGGGGCAGGCTGGCTGGAGAAGGCAGACACTGTCACTGTGGGGAGCAGCCCAGCTGTACTCTCTGCCTCTGGGCAGAGCAGAGGGAGCTGATCCTGTCTGGACACACAGCTCTGGACCAGTCAAATTGCTGAGGTTTCAGTGGCTCCATTTCCCACTGGGCCAGCCCCTGCCTGACTCCCCTGGGGATACATTTACAGCCATTTTCTGTCCCTTTGCCACTTGATTTCCCAAATAGCAGCAGCACCCACCCACGGCTTGGGTACCCAGCTGGATTGGGCACCCAGCCACCCCTCCTGTGAAGGGAGCTGGATTTACTGAGCTGCAAGGCAAACCTGTGCATCCCTGGGTGAGCCAAGGGGCTGGCATTGTCCATGGCAGGGGGACAAGGGCAACTGCCTACAAAATTTTCATGGGCTCAGACAGCTGAGGGGATCAGAAAAATACCTCGGAAAGGTTTGCTGAAGTGGGATTTTCCTTGCTTGGTTCCATGAACTGGATCAGGAATCTCAGCTGGTATCTCAGAGCGCTAAAATGAACCCTTTCCCTTTGGATACATGACCAGCACCTTCTCCAAAAAGGTAGAAGACAGGTGATATTCTTTTTCCCAAGAAGAAGTGCAGCACAAATGGGCTAGACTGCATCTACCAGACTGATCTGCAGCTCCCTGCCTGCCACAGCCATGTCCTGCTCCTTTCCCAGGGCTCAGCCAGCAGCCAAACCTGCCCCAACCAGAGCAAAGCCCCCTCCCCATGGCAATGAGCAGCAGTGACCTCAGGGACAGCATTTCATCTCACTCTCAGGGTAGAGGAGGGGAGCGGGAGGGATGTGCAGGAGGGGGTAACCCTGCTGCTATGGAGTTTACCAGCTTTTTATGGTGTCTGATTTTTGTCATCTGCAAAGCTATCAGCTGAAAACGTCAAATTAGTGCTGTTAGTCCACTGCACAGCTCTTATCTGCGTCTCTCAGGATGGAAGACACTTCAAGATGATTATTGTTCCCCACTGCTCCTGAAATGAAATTGGCCCTCCCAGAGTGCTAAAAGGGAACCGAGAAATTGTTTGCCTGAATTTGCATGAAAAGCCCTGGAGACGTAATGAAAGCGGGTGACAAGCCCAGTGTCACCTTCTGCCAGCTAAATGACAGAGGGAAAATTTCCTTTGTGTTTCTGCTTCACTTTAGGGCCTTGATTCCCTCTCCTGCCCTTTCCCCTGGCCTGTCCCCGAGCCCCTGAGCCCCGTGCATCTGCCTGCCCCATGGCTGACATGGGGCTGCCTGTTTTGGAGCCTGGAGGATTTTTTGCCACCTGAGGAAGTATGGTCTGTCCTGCACGGAGATCTGGACCCTATTCCCAGCACAACAACAGTGTCTGTGTGCCCAGGGCACAGCTCTCCCACCTTCACCCCAGGCACAAAGTGGGGTCCCCCCTGTTTTGGAGCATCCCATCCTGCTGTAGCTTTTCCCCAGCTGAGGAAGTCCTGCAGAGGTGCAGTGACACAGCTTCAAGTCCCAGCCATTGCAGCTTGATATTTTCCCTTTGATCCACCTCTTTGGCTGTGAGTAGGCAAAGTAACACAGTCCCTCAGGACAGACTGTGTGCTTCCAGAGCTCCTCCTGATTGCCACAGGACCATCAACCCAAACCTGCTGCACCCTGGATGGGGCAGGAGTGTAATGATGGGGCTTTGCTGGTAAAAGCCCCACAGCATCAAGGAAGGCAGTGCTGGGGAGGGGCTCCTCGCTGGGCTCAGGGCAGATTTCAGCAGCCAACTCCTGCAGTGCCCAGATGGGGCTCCAGACCCAAGGGCTGGCCCAAGCGAGCTCATAGATTTGTGTGTGTGCTTGCCCAGGCTGGGCAGACAGCTGGCTCAGGGAGAGCTGCAGCCAGCTTCCAGCAGGGAATTTGCTCACAAGTCATAGTTTGTGAAATTGCTAATTCCCACCAGCCTTGTGGTGTCTGCTGCCTTCTCCCTCCAGTGTTGGTTATTCCTTGACTTGCAGCTTTCCTTTGTACCAGGAGCACCTTGTGAGATTTCATACTCCAGGAGGAGGCCTGGAAATAATGATGCAGACAGGCACAAAAGCTCAGAAACCCAAAGAAAATGTGAATAAATGTAGAAAGTCATGGTGTGTTCAGTCTGGGTTTGCTTTGTCAGGGCAGTGCTGAGCCATCCCCCACCCCGAGGACTGTGGGAGCTGCTTTCTGAGAGTCCAGCTTCATCGGCTCCTCTGTTCCCAAAACTTCAGCCCACATGGTTTTCCCTCCTGTGCCTCCAGCCAAAGGGCTGCTCGAGCACCAGTACAAGCATCTGCATGGGTGGAAATGCCTGGAGGATCAGGGAAGAACTGAGCTGCAGAGACCTTAATCCACTTTGTTTCTCTTTTAATCCCTGCACAAGGAAATGTCCTGGAGGCAGGACCAGATTAGCTGGGACCTCCTCCTGAGTTTTCTTCCCCTCTCATCAGCAGGGGAAGGCAGACATAAGCCCCTGCTCAGCAGATGGGTGGAAACAACTGTTCCAAAGATGGAGAGTCCAGCAGTGAACCCCGAAACTGGTCCCAGGGCAATGCCAGGACAGGATTTAATACAGGGCTGCGACGACGGGGACCGAGTGGGACATCACCGTATCCATCACTGTCACACACCCTGGCAGAGCAGCAGCGTCCCCTGTGCCAGGTGACATCTCGCAAGCAGAACTGCGGCAGACACGAAGTCCCACGGGGTGTTTCCTGCGGGTCTCTGTCTGCCTTTGGCTCCCTGCAGCAGGTTCTGCCCCCGTGTACTGGCAGCATCCCTCCCCGCCCTGGGTCATGGGCTGCGGAGCGCCGCGCACAGGAGGGAGCACGGCCGGAGTCACTCGAGTGTCCGCGTGTGCTGCCTGGAGGAGCCGTGCTGACACATTTTCCCTCTTCCCCATCTTCCCACCTCCAGCAGTGGGAGTTTTCTCGCTGCTTCACCTCCCACAGCCAAGCGGAGGTGGGATGTTGTGTAACACGAGTCCTCGGGAAGGGAAACTGAGTCACAGCAGGGCGGGTTGGGGGACAAGGGAGGGCAGTGAGGGAGTCCAGCTCGCCTGGGGATCCGTGGCCAGAGGAGCCCTCTTGGAATGGGGGCTCAGGCAGAGCAGGAGCCTCCCTGCAGCAGAACTCGTTGCCATGGCGGGGAATAAAGGTGGCCGGGGTGAGACAGGAGGATCTGTAAACAGCCATCACAGCCCTGGGAAGGCTCCTGTGCTCTGGCTGGCTGCGAGGGGAAAAAATCAGATGGAAAAATACACAGCTGGGAATTAGGAGGGATCTCTCAGAGTCAACAAGGACTGGTTACAGGGTCAGAGAAGGAAGCTTGTGGGTCAGTGGTGAAAGGAAAACAGCGATTACAATGGGAAAATGTACATATGTATATATGGCCAAGGAAAACCAAATAGTGGTTCTTATGTTACAGAAGGTATGAGATGCTAAGAGTTCAAAAAGCAATGAAAATACCAGAGAAAAAGCATACCCAGAAGGGCTAAGGGCAATAAGAACAGAGTTTTTAAAATTGTATTTGTATTGTTACAGACAAATGCTTAATAGAGATGGCAAAATTGCTAATGATAACATAACAGGCAGAAACAGGCAGCAAATATTTCTGTTTGGTATTTGGAAATGAGCAGGCAGCTATATTTGTCTCACGTCAAGCTGCTGAAGCACTTTCTAGTTCATTAATTATGTGGCCTTATTAAATATCATCTGCCAGGAATAAACACTGCAGAATGGTAGGCCAGGGTGCCTCAGCTCCATGCCCTGCCTGAGCCAGATCCTGGAGTGAAGCCCAGAGCCAGGGATGCTGCAGGAGGTAAAGGTGAGTTGGCTCCTGGAGGGAAAGCAGGGGATGACCCAGATCGGTGCTGCCTGCTCAGCCTGGCTTTAATCCTACGCAAAGCAAAAGACAAGTTGATGTAAGATTCAATTAATAAAGAATTAAAGGATAGAAATCTAATTAATGCCAGTCCACATGGCTTATGGAAAACAATGTCTTGTCAAACAAAGCTGGCTCGTTCCGTGGCAGGGTGGTGTTGGGGGAACAGAGGTGACTGCAACGCTGCACCAACCCACAATTTGTGGGGTCTGGCTCTGAACTGGAGGGTGCCTGGTCCCCCAAAACTGAGGTTGGCAGATTGTCAGCAAAGGGTGTGCAATTGGGGTGAAATGTGGGGTACGAGCAGCTCACAGCATTGCAGGGACTCTCCCCCTGCACAGGCTCACCCCAGCTCCTGCCCCGCTGGCAGACTGGGGCTGTGGTGACACGCACAGGGACCCTGCTGCCACCCCTCAGCCCCTGATGGTTGGAGCTTCCCGTGTTAACTGAGGCAGACGACCTTTGGTGGCAGAAGACCTCCTGCCCCTCCTGCAGGAAGTACTCTGGCTGTCCCCCTTGACAATGGGTGAGCTGAAACGGCCTCACCTCAACTCCTGCTCTGTGCACAGTCAGCCCACCAGCTGGTTTTCTCTTTTTTTTTTTTTTTTTTTATGATTCCCTTGTTGCTTTTGTGTTGATTTCTTTCTTCCCCTTTGTTTTAATCACGGATATGATTTTGGAGGCAAAATAGACCCACAGACAAGGCCCAAGGAAGGGGAGTGCATCTGTGTCACGTCCAATAGAGCCCTGCACATCTGGTAATTGGCCTTCACCCCAGCACTGTGCAAAGGCACACAGGCTCTGACGGGCACTGGGCAGGCATCCCCCACATGCCAGGGACAGGGGCTTCTCATTCATGTTTCTCCCATGCTGCACATCACTCTGCTTCCACTCCTGAGGAGGAATTATTATCCTTAGAAGAAGGATAATTAGAAGAAATGCACAGATGTTCTACAAAGGCAGGTCCCCAAGTGCCTGTCATGTCACACTGAGGTGCAGCACCAGAGGGGGACTGCGAGAGCTGCTTGCAAAGGGAGGGCTCGAAAAGTCTCTTTATCAATGGGAAGGAAGTGGAGAGAACAGCTTCTGTTCCAGGCACCTGAGCCTGGAAGAGGGAAACATGGACATCCCAGCCCCCTGGTGCGCTCTGGTGCCACCAGCCCGGCTGGCCGTGAGCCGCAGCGAGGCCACATCCCTGTGCCACCGTGTCCCCAGGTGGGGAGCGCAGAGGTTCCTCTGCACCAGTTTTATCTGCGCTCCCAGGCTCGGCCCGTTCCAGCCTCATTGCGATTCCGTGTCCTCGCGGCGTCTCCTGACACTGGATCATTTACAATGCCCAGGAGGCAAATACAATGACTCATTATTATTAGTTAATGAAGCATCCAAGCACTAAACCCACAGTCTGCCGCACGGATAAAGAGCTCAGGCTGAATGCGATTTACCACGCATCTCGCCGGCTCCTCCGGCAGCGATGGAGCTGCCGGCTGCTGCAGCCCCCGGGCCCTTCCCGCTCCGGGTGCGGGCAGCAGTCAGGGCTGGCGGGGAGCGGGCCCGGGAGCATCCCTGCCAGTGCCAGAGCCGGGGGGCGCTGCTGGCCGCCCCCGCTGCGTCACCTCGCACAGCTGGGACCACCGGTACGGCACCGGTGTCTGCCCTCCTGCAGCGCAAATCCCCGACACAGAGCTGGCTTCAAAGCCACCAGCCTCAGGGGACAAGGGAGCCCAGGGGACAAGGCATCGTGCTCTGCATTTCAAGCCTGCACCGAGGGGTCAGGGTGGGGTGAGGGCAGGGGGAGGCATGAAGGACTTGACACGTCCTTGGCTGGCAGCACGGATAACACAGAATTTCTCAGGCTGCATCTCCCTTCCCAGAAGAATAAATATTTGATAACAAATTACTTTGAAGATAATCCACTTAATCCTTTGCCATGTCTCCAGGTTTCAATATAATTAAAGTGTGATTAATGTTCTAAAGAAAAGCTAAAACCCCATGCCTCTTCTTGCCCCCTCTCCTGAGCCTGCAGGGGATGGGCTCAGCCCATGACAGGGATGATGGGGTCCTACCAAAATCACCGCTGGTGGCCAAGTAAAGTCCAAAACTGGACCTACACACATCCTGCATGGCTCAAACCACCGGGCTTGGAGCAAGGACAGGCAAGCCAGATGTGCTTCTGGCACTGGGAAGGGCTGATACAGGCATGCACTTCCCAGGAGCTGCTCACACAGATCCCTGGACTGGGAAGGGGCTTTCAACCCCATATCAGCTTCCTTCCAATTCTCCACCAGCCTCTCACTTTCATTAGCCCTTGTCCCCCACTCAGGGCTGCTGATGTCCCTCTGGTATCCCAGTTTAAGGCTGTGGTCTGCAGAGCTGGTAGGATGCTCTTCTGCATCTCCCAAGGGTTGATGCAGCTCCAAAACAGGACTTGCAGGTCTTCATCCCCTTAACCCCACCTCCATAGAGGCAAAAATACGTTGTAGTGGTATCTTGGCAGGGATACACACGTGACAGTGCAGAACTGTGTGGGCTGAGGAGCAGCACAGAGGGGAGATGTGTGGGCTGTGCCCTGCTGATGGAGTGGGATCACCTTTCCACTCCTCAAGCACTGAAACCAGGGTTGAGTCAGTTGATTAAAAATAGAGAGTGAGGGGAGGTGTGAAAGCCATGGGAAAAATAGGAAAACAGGAGAAAAATAAAGAAAAGCCAACCAGCCTAAGACAATCTGCATTCGCCTCCCCGTAGGTCCTGGAGCTGGGAGGTGGGGGCCTGGCATTTGGGGTATTTCAGAGCTGAGACACCTCCAGGGAGCCATGGTGACATCTCCCTGGTGCTCCTAGGCGTGGCAGCACTGGTCCCCATGGGCATGGTGGCAGCTCTGACTTGTCACACCTCACAGCACACAGCGAGGGATCCGAGGCATGGGTGGGGGGTGCTGGCAGCAGGTGACACCACTGGAGTTGGAGGACAGGACCCTCCCTCTGCTCTTCACTTCCCAGCACAGCTATCAGGGACTCAGATATTCAGAAACACCACTAGGTGCATCCTTCATTTCCAGCAGTGTCCCTTGTCCTGGAGCAGTTTGCAGCAAACCCAGGCTGGATTTTCTGGATTTTGCTGGTCAGTGTTGAGTGAAGTTCCCTACAGACCATTACCACAATGTGTCTGGGGCAGCACTAGCAGAGCTTGTCCCAGCCACGTGTGTCCCCTGCCATCAGGGCAGAGCAGAGGAGAGGAAAGAGGCAGCCCTGGCTGCTGACAGTCATAAATTCCCCTTCTCCTGTGGCAAAGCAGCTATCCCAGCCAGCACTGGGAGGATGGATGTTGCTGCAGGCAGCTCTGCTCCTGGTCCTGCACGACTGGTGCCACCACCTTGTCATCCCCAGGGAATTCCCCAGTTCCGAGCCAGCTCCTTTCAAGGCTGGGTGCCCTGAAGAGTTCCTGGCTCCAGCACAGGCTGAGGGGAGACAGATGAGCAGCCACAGCAGTAGAGCTGAACTGGGGGTCTTGTAGGAGATGGTCCTGCCTGGGGACATTGCAGCATACCACGGGCAGGCAGCCGTGGTGCCAGGCAAGCCGAGCTGCCCATGCCAGCCAGGGGAATGTCACACTTTGCCTGCCCCTAATGAGGATATGGATCCTGGCTAAAATTAACACTGTGCTTTCACTGCTCTGGTCCTGGCAGGGCTTTCCTTGTTGTGTGCCCTAGGATAGTTTTGTCTTCAGGTCAGTCCTGTTAAGAGAAGCTTTGGAGCTCAGGACCATTCATGATGAAGTTAAAAACCCCCTTAGCTCAGGGAGTGTGGGAGAGAGCTGTGCTTATCAGACAGTTCAGCCCAATCAATGCTGGCTCTAAGGACACTGATAAAGCTGCAGTATTCAGAATATGAGGTTTAGCTATTGAATGTCAATAGCTGGCCAGTGCTTTTAAGCATCAAACACAGCAGGCATCTCGCTGCAAGTGAGGATGCTGCCCTGGAGCTGCTTCTGCAGCCAGCACGCGGGCAGGACATGAAAATCTGCTGAGGAGAAGGAGCCAGTTGTCGAAGCCTGCCAAACTGTCAATGGAAAAGAGTTACACTGCTGAAGGATCAGTTGTTCAACAGAGATGGCAGTTTCATTGCTGGGATGAATCAAAGAGCCGTGGCAGCCGTGGTGGGGGAACTCTGCCCGGCAGAGGCTGTGCAGCCATCAGGGTCCGTGCTGCTGGAAGCTCTCAGCGTGATGCTGGGCACCGAGAGCAGGGTGGGTTTCCAACAAAATACCATCAGCTTTTGCATCACAAGCTGCAGGGTTTACATTAAATGATAATGATAAGGATAAGGAATAGAACTCAGCACGTTCCAAATTTTTCTCTTGCAGGTGCTCAGCAGAGTGCAGTCTGCAAGGCAAGAGAGCTCTGCTCCCTGCACTTTGCTTTTGCTGTACCCCAGGGTTACCCTGAGGAGGGGAAGAAACAATTGCTTTCACAAGCCTTTCTCCCTGCCTCCTTCCTCCTTCTATTTCCCCCATTGAATTCAGACTCCCAAACAAATCTAGGTGAAGAAACTCTCCTGGTGGTCTCTGACCAAGCTCTCTGCAGCAAGAAGAGGTATTTTAGGAGCATCCTGCTGGCCTTTCTCTCTCCCCTTACAGGACCTGGACAGCCATAGTGCTAAAGATCAGTGGAAAAGGGGTTGAAATCTGCCTCAACCAGCACCTCCAAAAGCCACTTGGCAGTGCAGGAACCCCAAAGTCCCTTCCCTGGCTGTCCCTCTTCACTGTCCCCTGAGCCCTGGGATGCCCCTGAGGGCTGTGCCCACACTGAGGCACATGAGGGTTCACATGGGGCAATGCCAGCAGGCAAGTTTTGTATTTATTTCCCTTGAAAATATGTCCTTAACGGGCAGTTAACATTATGCTTAAGTGACAACGAATTACACATTTCATTTAAGAGCAGGCACAAGGAACAGTGTAATTCCCTATAGACTAATGGTGCATTTCTCCTCACAGACAGTCAATTAAATATTTAATCAGCACAATAGCCAGTTAAGTATTGTATATGGCCATAAATACAACCCAATACATTTCCATGCCACATTAAGCTGAAGCTTGTAGACACTTGTCTCCCCAGCATCAGGCACGACAGCTCGGTCAATGCATCCTTCGAAAGCAGATTCTATTTATTTTCTGTCATATTAAGCAGGCATCATTTCTGTCCTGTCCCAGCCAAGTATATTAACTCCTCAGCAGCACCACGTGAATAATCTGCATCAAATTGTGGACTAGGGGAAGATACCTGCCTTCCTGCTCAGCAGCTGTTTGTGAGGTGACTGCAAATTTATTTGAATAATTTCTCTTCGGGTCACATCCTGGAGCTGCAGCAGTGGCTGGAGGGCCACTGCTCACTGTGCTTCTCAGATGCTTTAGAAGAGATGAAAGATTCAGCAATTAAAAGCTAGAAAAAGAAAAGGAAAGAAAAGAATTCTGCTTCTCTTCATTTAGAAAGGGCTGAGGTTGGAAAGGCATTAAAATTTAGGTTTGCACACAGGGCACTGCCAGAAGGAGGGAGGGAAGGATGGTGCTTATGGAACCCTCTAAGGACACAGCAGAGCACTGGGTGTGGGTTCTTGGTGGCAGCACAGCACAGGCTGTGGGCACAAGTGTCCCCCACGGGCAAGAGGAGCTGGGCCCAAAGGAGAACAGTGCTGGATCTGGGCATGCAGGGCCACTCCAGTGCAGTGTCCAGAGAGAGAAACATTAATTCCTCTTTCCCACCATCTGGGAGATGTGTTCATTCTACCAGTGCCTTCTTTCAGGCTTGATTTCAGCTCTGCTTGCTTTCAGTCCCCACTTCGAGCTCTCATCGGCTCGATTATAACTGTAAGAATAAATCTATTTACGGTGCCTTGTTGCAAAATGAATCAATAAACCTGAAGCAAGCACAAGGCCAAATCCTCAGCATCCTGAATGGTTTTGTGTCAGCTGCAGCAGGGGCTGCCTCCCACGTCCCCCCAGAGTCTCTCAGGTGAGTGCTGTTTGCAAGCACAGGGGTCATTCCTGGGACAGAAAGTTAAGCACATGGATTATTGACAGATGATTTTCTTTTCTGGCTTCTGAGCAACTTCAGATACAACTCAAAATCCTCTTTTTAGTTTTGGCAGCCACAGTGATCAGTGCTGGTAAAGCAACAAGAGGAGTATGAACGCTTGCTTGTGGAGACAAGCTGTGCTTGGAAAAGGGTTCTTTGCTTGATTTCAAGATTTCAAGCACATATCAAGGGCACAGCTCCTAAATATGGCAGAGCTCCCAAAAATCAGGTACCATGTAACTTAGAGGGGTGTGCCACAGTAAATCCTGCAAAATGCCACTGTTAAAGGCTTTTCAAGGCTTGTGAGCCACCCTTTGGAGAGCTGGAAACTGTGAAAAGGTGGTGTGTTAGGAAAGGTTTAACTATGGGAGGGACACCAGATTTTGGTTCATTTTGCCTGTTTTGGAATAGTTTCTGGAGAAATGTGTTACATTACATAAGGTTTGGGAAAGTAAAGGCTGTGTAACTCGCTGGGGGCCAGAGCACAGACAAGGCACCCCAGGCTGAGTGGGTTCACACTTTCCAGCGAGCTGTGGTGGCCAGCCAGGACTGTGACAAGCAGCTTCGTGACCTCACAGAGCTTCATTCTGACACATTATTCCATCCTCAGCCTGGCTACTAGCATGCTTTTGCTGACTGCACCATCTTGGCTGAAGCACAGTAAGGCTTTAAGCCACATGAATGCCCTCAGTTCCGTGCCCCTTGCCTTAATTACACCCTGAATTTCACCAGAAGTCAGTTTGATCCTAGGCACGGGGAGAAATGGAGCTGGGAACCTGCCCACAGGTGCCCCCAGCCTCCCCCACGGGCTTCCTACTAATAAATCCCCTTCCATTAGGAAACAACAGGCAAGAGCTGAGGGTGGTTTACACTTTTCTGTCTCTGTTGCTCTTGGTTCAACCTCTGCAACAGCTGCCAGGAGCCATAAATCACCAAGCACAGTCCTGGAGCTGGGGATCACTGTCTTGTAAAACAAACATCTTCCAGATTTTGTAGCACCTGATGCTGGTTACAAACTGTTGGTTGTCAAATTCTTCCTCTTCCATTTATTTCCCAGCCCCTCATCTCTGCTACTCCTTGTCTGCTATATATCTTCTCTTTATTGTTATTTCTTTTCCCCCTTTGTTTTAATAACTCTTTTACTGTGGATTCTTGTAAAAACAGCTGCACCAGCCCGTAAAAGAAAAAAAAAAAATATCTGGAAACAGATGCCCTGGCATTGCTTCAGCTGTAATCTGTTAGATTTATAATTCCTCTTCAGTTCAATATTGATTCAGAATAAAGCAACTCAAAACACACTGGCAGCTCACATCTTTTTGTAGTCTTCTCCAGCCTTTCTTCTTCTCTGCCACAACATTTCTTTTCTCTTCATCCACGCAACTAAAATATGCAGAGGAACAATCCAATCCAAGCTGAGATATACCCAGGTGCCTGTAGAGCAGAGGGTTTATGTCTGTGGAAGCTCAGAGAAATGATGTCAGCTCATTTTTTATTGTTTTAATTTCTTTCCTCTTGTCCAGCATTATCTGCCTCCTTCCAGCAGCCCCCCTTAAGTCACTGCCCTGTATTTCAGGGACTCTGGGAGTCCCCAGAGCTCACAGGGAGGCAGTGGCAGCCCTGAGCCAGAGCACAGCCCTGCCAGAGGACACAGCTGGGGCCATTCCCCTTGGCCTCTGGGTGCAGGAGCCCAGGAATGGGCACTGGGGCTCCTCATGTGCCCGTCTGTCACTGAACAGCTCCACAGGAATTAGGGAGTCCCCTGGCACCACACTGAGAAGGAAACACTAGAATTTCCCTTCCATAAAGTGCCTTGAAAGCCCCCACAGGACAGGAGAAAGCTGTTAGCACACAGGTCTTTGGAGAAAAAAAGCCCATTTAGGATGCATATGTTAAATATAAAGCACCAGATGTCCCTGAAGCCTGACTGTAAGTGGCTTGAGGGCCACACCACCCATCTACCAGCACACAGATTTCTTCTGACTGACCCCACACCAATGAGAGTCTACCTAAGTGCTGAGTGGAAGGGTTGTCTGAAGCCTAAAAGAGGAATCTGCTCTTCTGAACATTTTCCCATACTTTAGAGAATGCCACCTGCCTCTTACATCTCAGTTTCTCTCAGGACTATTTGCTTTGAATGGTTGGGACTATTTGTAACTGGCCAAGTCCAGGGTTCCTTGCTCATTCCTGAGAAAGCTCTGCCAGTCCCACAAGCTGTGTCTTCCCAGTGGAGCTCTCATTTGGGTACTGTAAATGTATTAATTTCTTCTTTAGGAGAGGTGGTCTGAGCTCCCATTAGATTGTAAAACCTCAGATGGTGTCCAGTCTCACATCTCACCCAGAGATGGTACCACCCACGTTCTCCAAGCCCAGCAGATCCCTTTGGGTTTCCCCTCAGATTCTCCCCTGTGTTCTCTTCTCCTCTGGCTGCTTTTCCCTCTCAAGAAATGGGCCCAGCTCAAGGGCAGCACTCGAAGCTCAGCAGCCACGTGTGTCTGTGCTTACCTAAAGCCAGGCTCTAAGAGGCACAAATTTAGGAAGTATAAGTCCTATAATAAGGTGGGGAATGCCACTTCTAGCAAAGCCAAACTGCTGCAGGGAATTTGATTTGGGGAAACAACTCCCAGTCCTCCCAGCCCACAGCCAGGCTGTCTCAGCTGGGCAAGAAGTTCACTGATTCCCCTGGCTCTGTCACGTGTCAGCCCAGAGCTGAGAAACCCTCCAGCGATCCTTCGCATCCCTGTGCCTGGAATGGCAGAAATGCTTCTAGAAACATTCCCAGAGGCTCCACATCAGCAGAAGAGCTGCTCTCCATGCTGTCTGTCTACAGACTGGTGTGTCCTGCTCTCCCCAGCATGGAGCCTTGTGTCAGGGTGGCTGATTTCTCCAGCAGACAGGAGGGATGGGAAGGCGCTTGTGTTTAGCAAGCTCAAAATCCATCTTCACCGTGTTGGCCCAACCTGAAACATGTGCTAGCCAGGGAAAATGCCAGACAGGAGCAGCTTTCTGTGCTGAGAGTCCCTGTGGTCCCCAGCTAGATGTCAGGCACAGCCTGCTGTAACCACCCAGCCAATGTCCCCTGCACTCTGCCCAGTCTGCACCCCAGCAGAGCACCCAGACAATTCTGGAAAGCCACCAGGGAATGGCAACAGTGAAGTAACTGCGTGCTTCCAGCACAACAGCTTGAAAGGCAGAGGTGGTTGTGGGTCTGGGGGTGCACCAGAGTGTCAGCACATCTTGAGCAGGTCAGCAGGGTGACAGACACCAGGAATGCCTCTCTGCCTCTGTGTTCAGCTCTCAACAGCAGTGGTGGGGTTTGCAGCTTCAGTGCCACATTTTTTTTGCTGTGTCTCCTTCCCATGGGAGCAGCACCAGGACTGAGCCCTTATGTGAGCTCTCAGGTTCATCAGCCAGAGAGCTGGGGCCTGTGACCTGCCTGAAGTTTGTCACAGCGTCCTTGAAGTCTGCTGGTGCAAAACAACTGGGATTTAACAAATCGGCAATCTCCGAGAGGAAAAAAAATCCTGTTCTGTTGAAGCATTTCCAACCAGCTCTGTGGTCACCGTATTTTTCTTTCAAGAACTGATGCGTTGGCAGGGATGCACAACCCACGCAGTCCCCCAGGGTGGCCTCTCCCTGCCTTGCATCTCCTGCCTCCCCAGCTCATTTCCAGCACAATTCCCCACTGCTGCCCATCACCACTGGTAGTTACTCTGCCACTCAGCATTCCCAGGGACGTGCGAGTGCTCAGCCTTTCCCATGCAGTCACTGGTGCCCACGGCAGGGACTGGCCCTGTCCAAGCCCAGGGAGGGACGGGGTCCCGTGGGAAGCAGGATGGTGTGGGGAGGGCTGGCCTGCCCTGACAGCCACTGTGCCAGGAGCTGGCAGAGCCATTGCCAGCCAAGCTGGGATTGTCCTAATTTGATTATTTGTTGGCTGCCTTCAGGGTGCCAGAGGACAATGCACACAGCCAGGACACGCCCGTGGGTTGGTGATGGAGATTCATTAGGCTTATTGCACACCCCATTACACTGTTATGAGACTCTCTGTGGCTCTGACACAGCTCTCTAGAAGATTTGCAGTCACATTGCTCTTCCTTGGTCTGTCTGTATTTATTTCAGGGAAGAATGGGGGAGCTAGGCATGATGGTGGCTGCAGAAACAGTCCATGTGGAACTACTCCCATAGGAGAGTCCACACTCCTGAAATCCCTGTTCAAGGAGCAGGGAAATGTGATTTTCCAGATGAGAGCATCTCTTCTCCAGCACTGGACGCATTTATTGTGTTTTCCTTCCCTTCTCCCTTCTCAGACAGCCCAGCAGCAAAGCAAGATGTTGCTCTCTCAACTCTGGTTCACCCGGTTCCTCCCTTGCTTGCTTTCCTGGGCAAATCTATGCGTCAGCTTCAGGCTGAAATCCAAGAGTCCCAGAACTGACTTTCTTGCTCAGTTTCCAACAAATTAAGCAAGCAAACACCAGAATTGTACAGGAGTGTTCTGGGGCACAGAAGAACATGAACCCCTTTCCTTTGTCTCTGCCCTGGTAATAGGGGGACCCCCGATACCACCCCTCTGACCCTCTGACCACACAGCTCAGGCCAAGGGACTTTTCTGCCTGCTATTTCCCTCTGTGATATGGACAGGGTTCAGCCTGAGGTCTTCCTTGGGTGGATGAATTTTCCTGTCTCCTCTGAAACTTTTTGATGTGTTTCCCAGGAGGGGAAGTCTGTGGGAATCCTGTGGGGAGTGCTTTGTCTTACAGTGCTGTGTACTGCAAGATGATGGCTATTAGCACGCTCAAAGCAGCTGTCAGTTATCTTTCATCCTGCTGTATCCCCTGGGAATAAGGCAGAAAGCCCTGCACAGGGCTTTGCTCAGCAGGCTCAAGTCTTTAACATAGGGCTGCTGAATTAACAACCCTCAGCAACAGTAACAGCAATGGGATGTGACAGCCACAGCCTGGGATGCCTCTGGTGCCTCAGACTCACCTGCTAAGCAACACGGATGTGGGGCATGCAGGATTTTGCTTCCCAGGCTTCCTCCAAAGGCAGCAGCATCCCTCCTCTGTTCCTACTCCCACCCCAGCCCAACACTGGTCCTCCCATGTCGTCCTCCCTGCAGAAGGAGCCCAGGGAGCACTGAGAGCCTGTCACAGTGAGGGTTCCTGATGGTCCCAGGTGGATCACTGCCTCTCACGCACACAGGCACTTAAGGTTGTTGTTTGCTGCCCCAGGAGACTCGTTACTGGCTGCCTCACAGGGCAGGAGGAGAGGAAGAAGGAGGATGGGAGGGACGGATGAACTGCAGACTACAGGGGGAGGAGAAGAAAGGACATTTGGGATCTTCAGGGTGAAGGCAGCACTGAACTTCACCTCTCCAAGTGCAAACATCTGGTCCAAGTAAGTCACTGTAGCATCTTCCCAGCCAAAGAAGGGGAAATTCCTCCAAAGGAGAGGCTGCCTGTTAGAAATGCCTGTTGGAACAGGGCCTTCCAGGAAGAAAACTGCCTCTTCATTGACCTCCAGATAATCTCTGTGTACTTCTGTATATCAGAGTAAAAATAAAATGGAATTTCGGTTGAATTACACCATTCAGCCGATGGGAGCTGTACAATTCCTTCCGCAATGTCTTTGTGGGTCTCAGAGGCCAGAAGCTTTATCAGGCTCTGAAGAAACAGAAGGAACAAGAGCAGCCCTGGGGATGTGAATAAGAAAACATGAGGTATCCAAACCTCTGATGTTAAGATTCGCATTCATCTCTAAAAGATAAAAATCTGGCAAAATACACAGAGCAGCTGAGCAGCTCCATCCCTGGCTCATGGCTACCTGCAGCCACAGGGCAGCCTGGAGGAGTGAGGCTCCCTGAAGATGCAGAGGGCAACGACTTTGAGACACAGCTGAAGGTCTGAGCTGACCCAGTAGGACTCATCCCACAGGCCTGAGCAGCGAGCTCCTGGTGCCACAGAGCTCCTGGCTCTCCCTGTTCATTGCCATGGATCAGCACCACGATGGAGCACCTGCCCTTCCAGTCTCATCCTCTCATCCCATCCCACACCACGTCTGCCTCCCTTCTCTTCTTCTCAAACACAGCTTTTTCTGCCTTTCTTTTTAGAGACACAACAAAAAGGACAGAGGTCCTGGTTTCCTTCTAGCTCTTGAACACAAGAGCCCTTGGAGAGGATCTATTTTCAGAGAGGAGAGCCTGGCAAAGCAGCCCAGCAAGGGCAGGCTCAGTGCCGTGCCCTCCAGTCGGGCACTTGAGACACCTGCTAACAGCCACTCCAGCTGCCAAATGCTCCTCCAGCAGTGGCAGAAATCAGTGTCTCCATGACAAGCTCTGGCAGGATCCATGGGGAAGAGGGGGGAAGGTGAAGCCCCCCACTGCCCACCTTCTGCAGTGGCTCATGGCACGGGTGGCAGCAATGCCACCTTTTCCCTGGAGTGGGCAAAAGCACCAGCTGGGTGGCTCAGGCCCCCTCCAAGGCTGAACATGTCGTACTTTCAATCCAGAGGGCTGAAGAAGCAGAAGGCTCCCATGGGAAGAGCTGCCCAGGCTCCCCTTGCTGAGGGCAATCATTTTTTCCTCAGCATGAAAAATCCTGAAGCTGATTTTACATCAGATGCAGAAGGCAGGGCAAGATCCCACAGAGGCCACTTGGCACATTTTGTTCTGTGCTTAGAATCTTAGAATCATTTAGGTTGGAGGAGACCTTTAAGATGATGGAGTCCAACTGTTAACCCAGCACTGCCAAGTCCACCACTAAAGCAGCCCCAGGCTTGTGCTCCAGGGTCACATCTCATCTTGGAAAGCCCCAGTGTGTCCACTCCAGCCTTGCCTGGTAGGTCATTCCCTGCTTTTTTGATTCTCCACTTGGGAAGGTGCTTCTGACATCTGTTCTGAATTTGATTCTCCTCTATTTAGGTTTTATAGCCCTCCTTCCTCTCCCCTTGGTAATTCAGATGATATTATCTGTATCACTTAAGTTTTTAATCACTTCACCTAAATTTTCTTATAATCAGCTTTATTTTTCCTTTTCCATATTTTTTTAGTGGTGGGTTAAGCATCTTTATCCTGATTTCCCCTTTCCACATGGTTATTTTTTAGTGGTGTAAACAGAGTTTATCACACTTAGCAAATAATCTGTTAAAAGAGAGCTTGATCATGTAAGCATTCTGATCCACCCTAAAGATGACTTTGGACCCCAGTGATGTTCCTCTCACCCCAGAATTCATCCAGCAAGCTGGAAGAAGGGCACACCTATCCTCCAGGTTCAGCTCAGTGATGTAGAAATGAATCCTGTTCACAGGAAAGCTGCAAACCTCCATTGAAATCAGCTCTTTGTTGCTCTCACATAGGCGTTGGAGAATGTCTTTAAATTCCTCCTTGTCAGAACCATGCAAGCCCTTGGCGAGCCCATTTTAAGAGCTGGTACCTGTTCCAAGCACTAATGGCTGCTTCAGGGAACAGAAAAGGGAGGCTGAAGGCTACGATGTTCAAAGCTGCCTTAATTATTAGAGCGTGAGCTTCCAAATCCCTTGAGAAGCACAGAGAGGGTTGGCTTCAAAATTCACGGTGTGCTCAGAGAAGCCAGGGAGTTTTGGGGACATCTTGACTGCAGTCTGTCTGCCTGGCTCCACCGGACTTGGAATGAGTCCGATTCATTGCAGCAGCTCTGAATTCAGAGCAGAGGGAGCAGACAAGGCTCATTGCCTATTCCAGCCAGAGAGACTGCAACAACATTTGTGGTTTTCGTTTTTTCTTTAAAATAAGGTTACTTGAGTAGACAGCCAGGAATAGACACTCTGTCTCCTCATTCCTAGACTGAGCCCCACTGATAATTATGCACAAACTGTCAGGGCTGCTTTGGAAAAGCAGTTCTAGAACTAAAGCAGCCTGACAGGCAAAGCTTTGCCTGGAGAAGTGGTGTCCTGGATGACCACCAAAGTCCAGCGGGGGAGCTGGGACCATTCAGACCCTGCACAGTGCAGCAAGAACTTTTTCTCTCGGCCACGAATGTTCCTGAAGGTTGGGCAGCCTGGCCAAGAGGAGCATGGATTCATGTTACTCCTGAGGAAAAATATATTCCTGTGCAAAGGAGATCTCTGGATATGTAGGTGCATCTGTTTGCAATATGGAATGCATGAGGCTCCCTCCTTGCTTCAAACTCTGCTCCAGTATTTATCCTCCCAGCAAGCCATCACTGCCTCATCTTCCAGGACTGTGCTTCAACTTAGACATCAGCAATTTCCCCTGCCACAGGCAATCAGCGAAATTACCTGATTTAAGGCCAGAGGAGTCAAAAATGTTACGCTTTGGAAAACTCTTTCCACAGCTTCACTGCTTTTGCACATTAACAGGCTGCAGAGGGACCCAGTCACTTCTTCTGTTTTGCACCAGGCTGGAGGAGTGACCACTGGTGATGGCACTGCTTTCCAAGCAGGACCCTGAGCATCCTCCACCAGCATCCAGCTTCAGCCACCATCTCCTGCCCTGCACTGCTGGGCTCTGTTTGTCCAAAGTAAATTCAGGCAGATTTCCCTGTTGACTGTGGGGATTTTGCTTGCTCAGATGGATCACCATTTTTATTTTATTTATTTTTCTGCTAGAAGTCTGTTCTACACAGATAAAACCCCAGGTCAGTCACGCTACAGGTAACTCCCAACCAGGGCACAAGGATTCATGGATGTTGGTGCTGTCTCTTCATTTCTTGGGAGGGATGGGGAGAGGGTTGGATGCTCTCCTGCAGTGACAAGGTTTGCAATTTCTTCTTAAAAGCCTGTAATCATCTCACTTCTGTGAGCTATTCAGGCATTTACATTGTTTTTCAGCATCTTGAGTGCTGGCTGGGAGCAGCTCCAGGGTTTGGGGGAGTGCAGCAGGATTGCTGTGGGGGGCTGTGCTGACAGGCACCCCCATACCGAGCAGAGGAGGGCTGTGCTCCTGCCCACAGGTGAGCAGGTTCCTCAGCATTGTCTTTTATCAGGGAAGAAAAAAGGGGAAAAAAACCCCCAACAAATCAATTCTGTTCACATGAAATTTGAGCTGAACTTCAACTAATAAACACTGAAGGATAAAGAAATGCCATGAAAACAAAAGTCCTGTTGTGACACAGCCATGGCTGAGGTTCATTCATTTTTTAGAGATTGTTTTTCCTTTTCTCCTCCTGGCTAAAAATGAGATTTTTCAGAAAAGAGAGAGCATCACCAGCATACAAACACATATCAAAAAAAGAGCTGCCTTTCCCTATGGGTGCAGCCATCTGACACAGGACTCAGTGTGGACCCAGAGACCTGGATGGAGCTCCCTAACTCCATCCCCCATAGTGGTACCATATATCTGCAGCATCTGGGAACCCAAGGGAAAAAACTAACAGGCTCTTGGGTGATATTCTTCCCCTTTTCCCCCTTGCAGATATGCTATCCCTCTGGCAGTGTTTTTCTGGCAGTGAGGCTGGCACAGCAGTGGGAGCATGGAAAGCCAGCTCTTGTCTCACTTATGTTCATTTAGCAGGAGAGGGGGGATCCCATAACCTTCTGCAGGGATCCAAAGGACTCCCTGCTTTCCATTAGCCACCCCTGCAGGAGTTCCAAGGTCGAAATGCAGCCTTCACATGAGTCAGTCCTTGCCCTGAGGAGCTGCAGTCGGAGCAGACCAGAAGGCAGGAGAACTCTGATCCCCCAGTCTGTGCCACCTCGTCTCCGTGCTGTCATGCCATCTGTGGGCTTTATCCCAGGAACTCCTGTCACATCCACTCCCATTAGCATTTTTCAATGCTCTCCTGCCCTTTCCCAGCATCTGCTGACCAAGTCCCTCTGGTCAACCCTGCTCCTCATCCTTCATCAAGGCTTTTAATTTTCATGATGCTGTTACCCACTTTTGCTGCACTCTGCCCTGCACCAGCTCAGCACACGAGCTGCAAACCAGGCAACCCAGCTCGCTAGCAAAGAGAGCTTCCAGATGGGGACTGAGCTGCTATTAATTTATCCTATATTTGTTTTGAAAAGATGCCTGGGGAAGGTACACCATTTCCCTTTCCAGTTAGAGGTTTAACAGCCACAGGCTTTCTCCTTTCTCAGAAATGTAAATCCATGTTTATTTTGCATGTACTCTATCAATCCCCAAGGCATTGCATCCAACAGGCCAAAATCAGAGCTCTGTCTCCACCAAAACACTTCAGGAAAAAGAGGAGAAGGAGACATGCTCTGCCTTTACTAGAAGAAACATCTATTTATTTGGGACCGAGGCAGCTGCATGGAGTATAAATTATTTTAATTGGTAAGCCCAACAGGACTCACTCCCTCTTAAAGCAGAAAGGGAAGACCTGGAACATCCATTTCCAGAGTGATCACTCAGGAGCAGCCAGACTTCAATTCCTACGAGGCTCTTCAGAGGGTTTGATCATTCAGAATGCTCTCACATATACAAAATAGTAATCTACCTGCAGCACCAGCCATAATCTGTTCCCAGTTAAAACTTGTGCAACTCTGCTGAAGCCAATTTATGAAGCAAACATTTAATTTAGCGAGCAGGCTCACAATCCTAAATTTAAACATATGTCAAGCCAGCTAGTGGCTTTGTTTTAATTAACTCTCAAACTTTGTGGCTGTCATTTCTTTATATAAATGAGGATGTTCTGCCAAGGGCAGCCTGTGAGCCTGTGTGCATCTCTACGAAACCTCCTGCTATTTCACAGCCACTTTTCAAAGAGCTCTTGCAGAGGTAAGGGGATGTGGATGTTATTATAAGGGTCCATATGGCAGCACACTGGCACTGCAGCATTAAATCAGAGGTATTGTAGCTTTCCAGCCTGGATTCTCGCAGTACCAGGTAATGTATATGTAGCTTTATTGTTGTACAATTTTAGTGGCTATGCATTATTCAGGAGCAGCCTAAGTCTCTGCACTGCCGGAGGTGATTCAGTGATGATAAAGGGAATACGCTTTGCTCTAAAGGCAGGAGGGAAGGGATTTCACGGGTCTGTATCTTCTCCACCCACGGAGAAACAATGGAAGCGTTAACACTTCTGGTAAAGAAATCAGCTGGTGACAAATCCTCATCGATAATTAAAATGAAAGTACAAGCTGCCTTAACATGCAGTTAGACTTAGGAACTCTAACCTGCTCTCTAAATTAAATGCTTTCCTTGATAATTTGGCTCTCGCAGCAGGCACTGAAATCTGCTGGAAGATGCCATCTAGTGGGTTATGGAAGTTTATTTAAGTTTAAAGCCACTTGCTGGTGTGGGGCGAGAGTGGCAAGAGCTGCAAATGCTGGGGTGCATAATGCTTTCTGTAGACTTTTTGTTGTTGCTCCAGGAAATTAGGTATTTCCCTGCGGGGGTTTGCATTGGAAGAGAAGTAATATTTATTTTACCAGTGCCCAGCAGGGCACCGGATTGTCACAGCTTTGCTGTTGACACCGCCGAGCCTCGCGGCTGTTGTGCTGGCAGAGCATCTTCCTGAGCTGCGTGCTCTTCATCGAGGAAACGCATCCGCTCCCATTTTTGGGAAAGCTGTGCCGCCATTGTTTTTTTCCTAAAAAGACCCTTCAAACCCTACCCTGTGCCTCTAAATTATGTAGTTTACATTATAGTTGAAGCCACTTAATTGCTATCCGACTAAACAGCACTTTTTTAATGCCAACCACGGATGGGGATGGATTTGGGGCGATCCTGTCTGCTGGTGTGGCCGGCGATGGCATCTCCCCCCACGGTGGAGACCGGCTTGTCCCCCGGTTATTGTGTGCCCGGGGGGCGAACACCAGCCCTTTGGGGGCCACCTGGACCCTTGGGGGGGCACTTGCAGCCCTTAACCTTCAGACTGCTCCGCTTCTCCCAACCCCAGCCCCCCCTCCCATCTAAGGAGTCCCGCCCCATTAAGGGATTTTAAGCCAATTAACCACCTTGACTCCCCCCACCGACGGCCCGCTCCGGCGGCGCCCGCCCAGACATCCCGCCGTGCCGCGGCATCCTCGGAGCGCCGTACTTAGAGTCATTAGCGGGGAGTCATTAGCGGAGGGTCATTAGCGGAGGGTAATTAGCGGGGGGCGGGGGCGGGGCCGCGCTCGGGG